>SNQJ01S0016241.1:48269-102108 GCA_010110895.2 Picea sitchensis
ATCACTGTCCTTGAGCATTTGATTTATTTTCAAGACATGTTTTTGACTCTTTTCAAGGTATTCTTGAGTGTAGTCATGAAGATAGCTATAGTCTGATTCATTATGGTGATAGAGGTATTCAGAGAGACTCCAATCAACCTTTTGTTTGGCCTTTGATAGTTTTTCTTCTTCTTCTTCCATGGGATAAATGCTAAAAGAACATTTTGTTATAGTATCTGAGTCTTCTTCTTTACTTGCAGAGGAGGATTCAATATCACTGCTATTGCAATCGAAATATTGTGGAGATTCCTTAACTTTATTGATGGCCAAGTCTTCATCTTCATCCTTGATAGGAATGTCTTCTGTGTCTTCATTTTTTATTTGATACATATTTTATAACTTCAGCCATAAGTCCTTGGTAGATGTGCATAGTCCTATTCTTTTCATGACTATATCTGATAATCCATTGAGAAGAGTCTTCAATGCCACTTCATTGTTCTTCCTTGCTCTTCTTTGGATTGTAATTTTTGATAGATTCTTTGATGTAGTTAAGTCCCAAGGCTTGGTTACTATAGAATTCCAAACCTCATATCCTTTTGAATTCAAAAACTTTTTCATATTTTATTTCCATGAGGAATAATCTGTTCCATCGAATAAAGGAGATTCAATTGCAGAGAGAGCCATGTGTCCACCCATTTTTTCAAGATCTACCTTCCAGTGTTTAAACTGTGTTTTGAAGGAACCTTACTTTGATACCAATTGAAGAACACATGGCCCACACTATGAGGTGGGGGTGAATTAGTGTGTGAACTATTCTAACTTTGAAGGAACCTTACTTTGATACCAATCGAAGAACACATGGCCCACACTAAGAGGGGGGGGGGNATTAGTGTGTGAACTATTCTAACTTTTTCTTTCTTCAAGTTACCAATTAAAACATAATGAACAAATTAATAACAATCACATCATAATTACAATGAACACAAAGATACCAGATGTTTTGTATAAGATTTTTGTATAATAAATATGAACATAGTAATATGAATATGTGATCGAGGATTTTCTTTTTATCACCAACTAAAGTTTCAGCACCAACTAAAATAAGGAGCACCAACCCCTTGGAGAGCACCAACTCTCTGCCAAGACCTAGCTTGGCGCAAGACCCATCTTGTTGCAATTCCCAGCTTGCTGATAGAACCCAGTCTATCAAACTAGAGTTTATTCAACTCCAATAGTAGTGATCCATTATAGAATCAACTATATTTTATGATCAGAGGTATACTATAAAACACTTATCACTACATTTCATCTTCTCTCTGTAATTCACATTTTCTTTCCTCTGACGTCTTCTTGGAATCTACTTCACTTTTGATCTTCTTTTATGGACTACCGATACACTTTAATTCTCGTACTATTCCATGGTTATATAACCTTCAAGCAATGTGACAGTGACACCTCTGTGTCCCTTCGTTTCAACCATCGCGCCTCTTCACTTAATTAACCTCTTTATTCATTATTAGCATGAAGACTCTTTCATAAATTGATCACAGTCATGGATCAATTTACTCCCTTATACTCGATCCAGAATCTCTGTTAATTTCACAGAGACCAGATTCTACTGAGGCACTTCCTTCAAGCCATTTCATATGACCATGGAATAGAACCACCAGATCAACAATTTCATCAACACATTATACTCTTCCCTTTCAAACTTCTTTACCATATGACCAATGGCGGTGACCTCACATTTAGGCAAGACAAGCTCTTGAGTATTTATCATTCCAATGGTCACGATTTCAATCTCCTGATGAGATGGATGGTTGACGGAGTTTCAACATTTTTCCCATCGGGTCTGCATGACTTACTACATTGATAAATTTTCGATTATGATATCGTTGATACAATCGGAGGATTCACGTTTATCTCACAGAGATACATCAATGGTCCACTTTAACCTTTCACTCATACTTTTACTGCAAACTCTCACGGCTGTGACTTAATCATTCATCGAGATGGACGGTTGTCATAATTTAGACACTTTTCCCTTAGAGTCATCGTGACTCCACTTTATTACCAAACTCTTGATCACGATATCGCTGGTCAGTTCGGACGGCTCATATTACCCACTGAGATGGACAACTCACGGGGTTTTGGCATTTCATCCTTCGGGACTTTGAGACACTTCTCCTTACAAAAATCTTAGTTTGCGATATCGTCGATATGATCAGTCGATTCACGTCTCTTCCATGGAAGAGATCAACGGTCCACCTTAAACCTTAATTCGATCCCTTCTTTCCTTAATTGAACAATTGTGTCTTAATCAGGCGTTGAGATGTATGGTTGTTGGGATTTCTACGTTTTTCCTTCGAGTCTTCGTGACCTCCAACAGTTCAACTCTCCGTGAATGTAAATCACCTGACACGTGTCCCTTTCAAAGTTTCGGTATTCGGGACTTCCAAACACTAGAGTTTTTTCTTACAATGAAAAAATATGAAGTGAGACTCATGGGGGTGATGTAAACGCTTACGTCACTTGATAACATGTCAGAATCCTATTAGCTTCCATGTGTGATTCATATTCGTGATATACACGTGCCTAAAATTCCATATCATCTTGACACTTGTCAGTGTCTTACTATGCCACGTGTCCTCGCTGACATGGTCTTCCATGTGTTCTAGCTGACAAGGTTCGCTGACCAATAGTCTTGATCCAACGATCCTCCATCGTCCTCCAAATCCAACAGAACTTATTCGCTCATTCTTCATTTCTTTAATCCAACATTGTAATATGATCAACAAATGAGAGCAGCCCCGAACCAAACTTTTAGATCAGACGAATGACGGTATTTTGGGACTTCGTTTGTCAGGACTTAGAGACATGAAACATGTCAAAAATTTCGAGTTGGATTTCACCGATTAGATCGGACAACTTAGATATTAACCATGATCCGTCGGTCCAGATCCTCTTTCGTGATTTCATGTTTCACTATTTGGAAGGTTAGCACTTCCAGTCTTTGACTTTCCAGTCAGCGAAGTGTTGAACCAATGCCATGTGTCCTCTGGCTCAACAACCATGATTTGATATCCTTTCAATGGTATGGATTGGATCGCGAATTCACATTTTGGTATTTCAAGAGGCATGCTCCATTCTCTCAACTCGCAATTTCCAAATTCCCGAAACCTAGTATGCCACTCTCATCAGATCGACGACCCACGTTGCTCCTCCTAATCGACGGTCCTTATTTTATTGTGATTTTGCATTTTGGTATTTTGAGAAGCATGCTTCATTCTCTCAACTCGCAATCTCTGAATTCCCAAGTTTCGAAAGAACTCTCAGCTAACCACCGTGCAAATTCTCTCAGTCTATGGTCAAGATCATTCGTCAATTCTTTGATTGGACGGTCTTTATCTTATTATGATTTTGGATTTCTCAAGTTTGGGATCCTTGACTCCTCGACACTCCTAATCTTCTGATTCCATAGTTCTGAAGGAACTCAGAGATAATTGTCGTGCAACATCTCCCAGATATAATGGTCAATGTCACTCCTCTTTGATCCAACGGGTGTTGTGACTTCTCACAATTTCCTGTGCAATGGTCGACTTCATAATATTTCCAAGGAACCCGACGAAGTTTCTACAGTGTGTTCTTCCTCCAGATATTTTGATCAACGAATCATTATGGATCCTATCGTGATCAACAATAGTCCCGAAATGCTTCAGCCTATCTCTGCACAACATTTTTCCTTAGGAGATTTTGAACTTCATACAATTCGCTTCTACTTGTTAGCTCCTCCTAATGAGATTTTGTTGTCTAGATTCTGCTTGTTAGCTCCTCCTCATGAGCTTGCACTGTCTATCTCTCCACATCATTTTTCCTTCTGAGATTTTGAACTTCATATTGTTTGTTCTTCCTCCTGAAATTGCACTATTGATTACTTCACATTGTTTGACAATAACCCTGTTCTTAAAAATAGATCACAGAGACTATTGAGATCAATGAAAATCTCTACTATGTATGTAAACAACAGACCATCACATCAACTGTTGATATCATTGACACATTGTCCAACAATCTCCTTTGTCTTTAAACAATAGATCATCACGACTGTTGACATCAGAATGTTGACATCAATGACAATCTCAGATGTGGTTATTCATCATTAACAATAGATCATCACATCGTCTGTTGACATCAATGACAATATTTCCAACACTTATTGTGCGAATCACTCGACTTTTTCCAGAAAAACCCTGAAAATTTGCAGAATCTAAAACGTTGATAACTTCACTTCCTGGACTTTGTTTCGGCTGATTGTTTTTTGAATTTGGGTCTTTTTCCGAGAGGAATTCAAATAGCCAATTTGTTTTACCAATTTCTTCTCATACAGTTTCATATCTGAACCTGAATTGCACCGCCTTCTTTTTTCCCTAGAAAACATCTACGAAAAGAGCCAAAAATAAAAAATAAATCCCTTCTTCGACAAAGGAAAGTGCTATGATACCAGTTGTTAACTACATGAATAGATCTGAAGATAAATCTCAAAATAAACCCACAATATCAATAATAATAAACCAAACTATTCACTGAAACAATGAACACAAGAAATAGAGAAAACCCTTGATGTAGGGTAACACCATATATTAATCCTTAAGGAAGGATAAAACTCCTCAAGCAATGCTTGAAACATTCACAATATTATTCACTATGCTTCAATACATTGCTTACACTTCTTTATATAACTCTCTCTATCTCCTAGGAACCTTCTAGAGAGCCTTCTCACATTTATTATATACAACTACCATAATGGGTCTTATTTAATAATATAGTGGACCTAGTCCACCTTACATTGAATATACATAACCACATTCCCATTGGGTACCCCATATTATCTCCCTAGGTATACTACAGACAGTCAAACAATTAAACTGGATTCCAAGCTTTGTAAGGAAGTTCTAAAGCTAATGTGCCTGAATAGTGACATTGACCTCTCCTCTGTACTCAGCTTTTGCTGACAATAGAGAAATAGAAGAATGTTTTTTTCTCAACCAATAGATGGGACCAGGACCCAAACTAATCACGTACCCATAAGTGAACTTGTGATCTATGTTATTTCCAACCCAATTAGAATCAGTGAATCCCATGAGATCCAATGCACAACCTATTGTATAGTGGATCCCATAACCTGTGGTGCCCTGAACATATCTAAGGATGGACTTGGAATCCTTCTAGTGTAGCTCATGAGGCTCTTTCATGTACCTAGAAAATTCTCCTACTACATATGAAATATCTGGTTGAGTATGGGTGAGATATAAAAGGCTCCCCACAAGCTATCGATACAAGGTGTTTTCGACCACTGGTGTATCCCCTCCATCCTCAATATGTACCCAAGACAAAAAGGGTGTGGTTTCCGACTTGTAGTCAATCATGTGGAATGTAACCAAGATATCCCTAGCATACTAATCCTAAGATAGCTTGATTCCTGAAGAATTTTGACTGATCTCGAGACCAAGGAAATAGTGCAGTGGACCCATGTCCATCATAGAGAACTTATCGTGCAAAATGTCTTTGACTACAAAAATTGTTGAGGCCGAACTTCCTGTAATTAGGAGGTCATAAAAATAGAGAACTAGGATCAACAAAGAGTACGAGGTCCTTAACATGTAGACATTTGTATTTTATTTTCATTTGACAAAGTGTTGAGAGAGAAATTAGGCATCCACCTTCACATACCATGATCTAGATTCCTTCTTGAGGCAATATAGGGATTTCTTCAATTGACATACTAAGGATAAGTTCTTAATGATCCCCTATGATTGCTCCATGTAAATATCCTATAATATATCCCTGTGAAGAAAAACATTATTCACATCCATCTAGTGAACTTCCTTCACCCTAGCTACTACAATGGCAAGGGCCAATCAAATGGATTCCATCTTTTCTATGGTAGCAAAGGTCTCATCATAGTTTATCTCGTGGATCTGTTGAAAGACTTTGGAAACCAGTCTTACCTTATACATGCTCACCTGTCTGTTTGTTTCCTTATTGGTTATGTAGACCCATCTGCATTTGAAAATATTCATATCTAAAGAAAGCATAACTAGATCCCAAGTTTAGTTCTTGAGGAGAGAGTTATACTCCTACTGCATGGCAGCTTCCTAAAAGGGATTCCTTGCAGACTATGCATAGGTCTGTAGATATGAAGCTAAAACCATATATGAATGCATGGGAATCATTAGTTCGGTAGCTATGAGTGCATGAGGAGGATCCTCAAACTGATACCCCATCCTCCTCTAATCTGATGGATCCCCCACAATGTCTCTTGTTTCCTGTAGGGTGGTATTTTCTCACTTGGGCATCTGAGGTGGCTCAACATATGCATGTTAATCATCTTTCGAAACATATTCAGAGCTCAGATATAAACCATGACCTGAGTGAGTGTATTCGTCATCACTGATGTATGGTGTAGGAATTGGTATAAAGGTATATGCATGTGGATTTGATGGTGCGTGCAAGGGAGTTTCCTCAAACAAAACATTGTGCTCAATGATGAGCCTGTTAGTAGAGGGATCAAGTAACCTGTAACCTTTCACACCATCTATGTATCCCATGAATATGCATGCATTACTCTACAGAGCTAATGCTTTCCTATTTTCATAGGGTACATGGGCCCATGTATGTGATCCAAATATTCAGAAGTGGGTGACTTTAGACTTGCTTCTACTTCATGACACAAAGGGGGTCCTATCCTTGATAGATCTGTGAGGATATATGTTCTGAATGTGGTTAGCAAAGTTAAGTGCCTTCAACCAAAACTTGGGTATTATAAATCTTATATGCAACATGCAAGTGTAAATCTCCTTAAGGGATTTGTTCTTCCTCTTGGATACTTTGTTCTACTATGGAGTGTAAGGTACTATGTGTTGTATTTGTATACCTACCTATGAAAAAAGATGTTGGACATCTCGATTTGCATATTCCCCCCATTTTCTATGCTTCTAAGATTTTTATCTTTCTCCTGGATTGAGTTTCTACATGTGTTTTGTTGGGTAAATATCCCCTATGGACTTAGCATTTAAAGGATTTGATCATGCATGCAGAGAAATGACCATTCAAAAGGCCTCTACTTTCTCCTATTCTCCCCACACACATGCAATACAAAGGTATAAACAAGATTAGATACCTCTACCTTAAGTCCTTCGTTTGATGTCGATCCCTTTGCTTTCACTCACTCTTTGATTGCAAGCCTCCTCCCAAAGCTGACCTGCATTCACACATGAACAAACAAAGAGCTACGAACATGCATTTCATATACTAATTGTTGGGTTAGATGTGACAATATCATAAAATAAACATGAACACATGAACACATGATATGGTGGGACAGGAAAAGTATTCCTTTTTATATTAATCTTCACAAAAGTAAACTTACAATATGTGGCTAGCACTGCTCCTCGAAAATGGTCCTAGGCTCCTCTTCACTGTCTTCCAACTGCTTTTCTCTATAATTCTCTTTGCGCAAGGATGGCTAAAGGTTGGGACAAAGGGAATGAAAATTTGGGTATAGTTTCTCTACTATGATTTTCCTCCTTTCAAATGGGACCCCTACCCCTTCTTTTATAGGCTAGAAGGAGCTAGGTATTTGGTTGAGTGACCGGCCATGCATGGCTAAAAGGTTTAGTTAACTTTCCCAAAGTTGTGTGTTCCGTCAACATATTTCCTTTTTTCGTGCTTTTGTAGGTACACACGGGCTATAGTGAGTCATCTAGCATGTACACGCATGCAGTAATGGAGCAGGGCACGTGGGCCTTTAAAAATGGGGTTTTTAAGAAGAGTTGTTCATTGATGTCTTGGGTAAGCATGTATTGTGAAAATTAGGGTTATGACAATGTGTTTTGAAGTCTTTGAGATGCTCAAAAACCTCGGACTCCTGCCTAAGAAAATACACCCAATTGTATGGTGAGAAATTTTCAATAAACGTAAGCATGCATCTTGATTTTTTGATGGACAGATGAGGAAAGGGTCCCATCAAATCATTTTGGATGATCTCCAAAGGAGAGGAGGCCCTCCAAGCCTTCGCTTTCTTAAAATTCTCTTGAGGATGTTTTTCAAGAATGCATCCTTGACAAACTCCTTTTGAAAACTGTATGTTGAGCAAGCCTGTGATCATATCTTGTTTGCATAGTTGTTGCATGTATTTGAAGTTTAGATGGTCAACTATCTCATGCTATAATATATTAGTATCATCAACATGCATCAGTCGTAAAGCAGAATCAGATTTAGCAATGAATTTACTGAAAGTATACAAACATGATTGGTGGTTTAGCTCACCAACAAAAATCATGGAGTTATCATGAATATTAGATAAGGTCGCAGATATGATGGTAGAAGTTATTTTAGGGTTTTTTTCCCTAGAAGACAACCTTATTTTATGAGGGAATTGTATTGTAAATGTGTATGTGTGTGAATATTGTATTCTGAGAGAGAGGATAATGTGAGAGAAAGAAGAGGAAGTTAAAATAGGTGCGATGTAGGTTGCATCCCTTCATTTTGTTGGATAATAAAAAGGAAGGACCTAGAAATTTCTCTGGTGAACGTAACCCATACTAGGTGAACCATGTATATCTTTGTCTCTAGTTTAGTGTGTATCTTCTATGTTGTATCTCTGCATTTGTTTATTTTATTGCTTTGCGATCCTATTTTTCTTACAAACTCCACCATTTTTCTCACACTAGAATGTGTTATTTAATAAATGGAGAGTATATTCACATAGAGTTTTGGAACATGAGAGACATTCTCAAAACTTTTGTGTGGGAGTTCTACTCTCCCTTGGCCAATGAACTCAACTGGGGTATCATATCCCATGAGGATGGGAGGACCCGTGCATGCAAATATAGAAGATAAATCATTCTCTGTTATTTTCATATGGTGGGATGCGCCTGAATATAAGATCCATACATCATGAGAAGAGTTAAAGGAAACAAATGAATGAGAGTTACCATATTACATATTGTCGATTCCTCACACCTCAATTTCTATGTTTTCATTAACTCACAATGTTGGATTACATATTGAGGCGTGATTATCGGATTACATAACGCCTTGTAATCATGAGTAGTCATGAGGCATGAGAAGTATTGTCAATAAATAATACATATTTTATAACTGCATCTCCCTTATGGAACTGCAAATAAGATACATGTGTTCCTTGCTCCAAGAAATCTATGGGATCGAGTACCATGTAGAATTGTGGTGAAACAAGCACAAAGAATCTAGTTATCAACAATTCGTACAAAGATTGCAAATTGAGAGAAGGGGAGAAGACATGCGAGACAAGAATCAAGAATTGTATTCACTGTATGAGTAAAATGGTAAGACACACATGATATAATCTACATGGATAAGTTAAGTCACCATAGTAGTGACCTAGAGAGATCTAGACACTCACTGAAAAAAACTAAAGTAATATGCCACATAGCCTAGTTAATTGATCCATGCAATCATGAGTTCACTAAGTCACACATGTGGAAGTGAGAGAAACACATGCAATTGTTGGTGATAAAATCAAGGTTGTCATGCATGATTGATTTCCACTAGTATGACTAAGTGTAACTAAGTGTAATTGACTATGAATTGAAGAGGAGCACTCTATTTTATAAGGGAATATTCTCTAGAGAGAATATTCTCATCTAAGGAAGTGTTCTCAACATTGAATTATCAACCTTAGGAAAATAATTACCTAGGTGAGTGTGTAATATCTCCAACATATTTTGTATATATTTAAACTATAATATTAATAAATAGTCTTATGTATTTGGGAATTTTCCATATCATATTCTTGATATTCTTATCTTGTACTATTTCATGTATAATTGATCAATGCCACGACATTTGTGTACTCCAGCAATATTGGTGTCACGTTATTGGCTCCAGCAATATTGGTGTCACATTATTGGACATGTAGAATGAAGTCATTTCTCATCAATAACTTCATCTTGTGGTTTATGAGGGTTAAGAATGTTTGGTTAAGGAATTCCTTTAACCAACAATGGACTTTATGTGGAAAAGAGTATATAATAATAAGACACATTTTAAAAAAAGTTGTTTTATGAAAAATTATCTTTAAAATTAAAAAATAAATATCTTGTATTAAAATTTACTTTTAATTTGGTTAAAATATTAATAAAATAATTTATATTAAATCTATAAGATTTATAAAAAAAAATAGAAATGTTAATAAAATTAATATAAAATAATAAGATATCATTTTTATAAATTTCAATTATGTTAATTTTAAAAGAACTTATTAATTTTAATTTTTCAATCATTTAGAATAAAACCATTCAATACAAAAATTCAATTCAATAACGACAAGAATGCATAGCAGTATTACCTTCCGCAAGATAGTTAAGCAAACCCCATATTTTGGGGTAGTTAGTAGAAGTCCCGGTAGTAAAGCAATTTGGTGTGTCGCACACTTTAATTTTTTCCTTCCTTTCTGGTACGTTGTTGTATTTTAGTAGACTGTTGTCTAAAGACTTAGTCTCCTATGACTTAGTGTTGAAAAGGGAGCAGACAAGGACAGTAATGGGATTCAGATGGTCATATTAAGAGACACATTTTTCTACCAAGTCACCCTCTCTCAACTTCTACATCAAGTTTTGGTTAATGGGATAAGTATTCTATCTTTTATTTTTGTACAAGGATTTGCTTACCACACCGAAGAGGACAGAAGTGGGAGACAAATACAAAATTTAATCGATCTCAACAAACATATGGGTTGTTTTATGATACCTTTTTTGACAAATGTGCTAACTTAATTTCCTCGAGCAAATATATAGGTAATAAAATCCAAAGGAGGCATGGAAGATGGAAGGGAAAAAGAGAAATATTCTCTGGTTATACATGACATATGTAATCTATGTCTTAATCATTTCCACCCGTGCTTGTCATGATAATATTTAGAAGAAGAATAAATGTTGCAAACAATCACACAGATAGAGAGGATGATGTTACTGGAAAACCACCAACTTGTATAGTATGCCTTTTTAGGAGGTCTTGTGTATCTCATAAAGCGTAAGAGCCTTATCCATAATGTGGAAGCCTAGATGTGTTTTTTAGTTATACTGATTGATTTTGTGAAGGGTAGAATCATGATGTTGATAGTAGTAGCTAGAGTGATTGTGAAGAAGGATTCGATGGAAACATGCTCCCAAGAATTATCAAACATATGACAAAATTCCTTGGAATATTTCTTTTACAATTGGCTATCTTGATCAATTGCACTTAAAGATACACTGGAGGGAAAAGAACTGCAAAAAAGGATGGGTAAATAAACTCTAAGTCTTGACTAGAACTACCAAATGCTTCAACATCGGACGTTGTAGTAACTGTTACAATATGTATCTATAAAAAAATTCATATAGACTAGAGTGTTATCTAAGTATAAGTTTTTTCATAAGTCTTGTCCAATTTTAATTGATTAACATACAATACCATGAAATGAACAAATGTTTGTGATGAAAAAATGTCTATGGATATTGAAATGTTTATTATCTAGACAAATCTTTTTGTAAAGTGAATAAATAGATGCAAAATCACATAGCATAAAGTTTTCATATTTTATATCAATATACATTACAAATAATTATCAATCACGTGTCCAATACGACTTGATGAATAAATGCACAAATGCATGTTCATCTTGAAATGTTTATTATGTACACAATTATACACTTCAACCTTATGTGAAACTTATGATTAAGTTGAGATTATACATTAAGCTTTATTCATTTAATTTTTCTTTTTTTAAATATTTATTTTCAATAATCAGAAAAATATAAAAGCTATTTTGTAGATATTAAGGTTATTTTATATTTATATTATTGGATTTTTAATAATAATTAATAATATCAACTGAGGTCTTTCATGTTTAATAAATAAAGCTTACCTCATATTTAAACTGCTAAACAAATATTTAAATAGACGGACAACCAAATATTTAAATAGAGAGACGAAAACAACCTTTGGGACGTGTGGCATTGTCTTTCAATGGAATGGAAAGTGGAAAATGAAATGCATGCATCAAACCAGGCTATGAAAAGTCTTGTACTCAAAGGTTCCTCATGTTCTCAGTAATCTCTCCCTATGATTCCATAAGCCTCTGCAATATATGGCTTGGGTCACAATGGCATACTACATATATAGTTGATACTGGGCGACCACCTTGGCCACAACTCTAGCTCTCAGGTCTGTAAACCCATCCCAACACATCGTTGGCTCAAGCAATTGTAGCATATACATCATCATGACATAGAGGGGTGTGAAGACTATGTACAATGCATGTTTGGTTCCATTCTCATACTTCTCATCTTTCAAAAGGATTATCTGAACTATCTCCTTCACCATTATTTCCATTCACCATGTTCCACAATGGAGGCGCCTTGTTGTCTATCCAAGTATCTCCAATCTCAACTCAATCGTGTGTTTTTCTCTACAGATTTGATCTCCAATAGAGATATGTTCTACTTCAAGAATTTCTTGTGACAAATGAGTGTCTTATTTAACACATGATGGTTCTGATTTCTGTCATAGAAGAATTTAATCCACAAGCTCCTTTGTAAAGCACCTGTTCCACACACATGAACAAGTATAACTATACTTCACTTATCATTGAAATCAAACATTTGATCTCAGTTCAATTCAGGTACTAGAATCATTTGGTCGAGAGGTGATTTTGTAGATTAATGTCATATTTTTGTAAGAAAGATAAATGTAAGTTGTAAATGTTTCATGCTTTCTAATCAATATGTGTAGTATTTGTTGATTTTAACCTTGTACAATTATTTGTTGCAAACAAATTTTCAATAAAAGAACATAAAAGATATAATGAAAAATACACACATTACACAGAGATTTTCCCCTGGAAACCCAAACCGGCAAAACCAACACCTTCTATACTTATCATGTCATACATTGTTTATAATACAATATACATATGGGATCCAACAGGATCCAAAACCCTAATCCAATGACCTGGATTAGTCAACAACCCAATTCCTTTACCAGAAATAGAAAACCATCGACAAAAAACACCTGTAAAAAAATATCCCAAAAACAGGCGCATACAAGGGGTTATGGGGTTATATAGTCAACAATCCAGGGAAGCAATGCCCATACATCCTCTACACCAAAAGAAATTTCCAGTGCCCATATATTTTGTTAATGAATCTGCAACATTTTTCAAAGTGTCCACCTTCATTAGCAACACCTTCTTTTCTTCAACCATGTCTCTCAGAAAGTGATATTGAACATCAATATGTTTTGTCTTTAAATGATAACTCGAGTTCTTCACCAGAAAAATTGCACTTTGATTGCCACAATCTATCCTTATAGCTTGTTTTACCAACCCAATACTTGAACACAATCTTTGTATCCATATTGCTTCTTTGCTTACATGAGTGGTTGCCATGTATTTAGCTTCTATAGTTGAAAGTGCCACTACAGACTGTGTTTTTCTCATCCAACTGATTGATCCTCCAAACAAGTTAAACACATATCGGCTTGTAGATCTTATGCAATCCAGATATCTATCCCATTATGCATCCACAAAGCCATGCTTTCCCAACACTATGTCCAAGCGTGGTCTTCCTTGATAGCACAATCCATAACTAGTAGTGCCATGCAAATATTTAAAAACCCTCTTTACAGCTATCCAATGCTCCTTCCCTAGTTTTGACATATACATGTTAAAAACTCTCACTACATGCGCAATGCTCGACCTACTACAAACCATTGCATACATCAAACTTCTAGCTGCACTCGCATATGGAACATGAGACATGTCCTCCTCCTCTTCCTATTTCTTAGGACACTGATCCGCAGATAAATTTACACCTACAAGAATAGGGACCCTAACCGATTTACATTCCTACATATTAAACCTCTGCAATATTGTCTCAACATATTTTCTCTGACTTAACCAGAGTTTCATGTTTTTCCAATCTCTTTTAATTTCCATGCCCAAAATGAAATTTGCAGCACCAAGATCCTCCATGTCAAATTTAGAGGACAACTAAGTTTTCAGGATAATCTCCTTATTTTTTCCTATCAGCAACATGTCATCCACATACAAGACCAAATAAATCAAATGATCACCAATTAATTTAAAATAAACACAATGATCCTCTCTACTTCTTGTGAAGCCAAGTCCCAATATATAAGTATCAAATTTCTGATATCGCATCCTTGGTGATTGTTTTAAGCCATACAGGGACTTTTTCGGCTTGCATACCAACTCCCTCTTTCCCTTCACTACAAATCCGTTTGGCTGCTTATGTAGATTTATCCTTCTCCCCATGTAGGAATGTTGTCTTCACATCCATCTCTTATGTTCTTGAGGAATACTTCAAAATTTTCAATAAAAGAACATAAAAGAAATAATGAAAGATATAGAGGTTAACTTGGCAACACGAGAAAAAATCTCACCAAAATCAATTCCCTCAACTTGGGAATAACCCTTTACTACTAATTGAGCTTTGTATTTATCCACTTTTCCTTTTGCATTCAGTGTCTTTTTAATTACCCATTTTCTACCAATGGGATTTATTCTAGTCAGTAACTCCACTAGATCCCAAACCTCATTCTTATACAAGGATGTCATTTCTTCAACCATGGCCTTTTTCCATGGTTTTCCATCCTCTGAATCCACTGCCTCCCTAACATTTATAGGATCATCATCAGTAATAGACAAAGAAAAATTTGAACGAAAATAAGGTGGAGTATACCTTTCCGGTAGCTTGTTTTCCTGAACTGATCTCCTCAATACTGAAGCATGAGGACCTTCTTCTTCTGATTCTTGTTCTTTTGTAGAGTCTGATTCATCATCCTTTAACTCAAAATCCGTTTTCTCTAGTTCTTCCTTACTTGGAAGGACTTCCTATTTGACAACATCTTTCATTTCTCTATATACCAAATATCGACTATATGCAACCTTAGTTTCTGGGTTCCAAATATTATAACCTTTCAGACCATCTTTATACCCAATAAAGATACACTTTTCAACCTTCTTATCTAGCTTACTAATGTTTTCCTTTGGAACATGAACATAGGCCTCACATCCAAATACCTTGAGATGTGTGAGAGATGGTTTCTTACTAGCCCATACCTAATGTGGATTATTTTCATCCAATGTTTATGAGGGTTATTGATTGACTAGGTAACATATAGTACCCACTGCCTCTGCCCATAATTATTGCCCTAACCTGACACCATTGAGCATGCACCTTTCCTTTTCCATCATCATCATGTTCATCCTTTCTACAGCTCGATTGTGTTGATGTGTATATGGAGTAGTATTTTTCCTTTCTATACTGCACTTCCTACAGAATTCTTCAAATTCATTCCCATAGAAATCTCCACCATTATCTGTCCTCAACACCTTAATTATTTTCTCTGTTTGATTCTCAACAAGATCCTTAAACTCTTTAAACCTATCAAAGACTTCATATTTCTTCTTGAGGAAATATATCCAAGTATTCCTCAAGAATTCATCTATAAATGTTACATAGTACATGGATTTTCCCAATGATGGAACCGACACAGGTTCAAACACATCACTATGCACTAGCTATAAAATTCCTTCTACCCTCATTGCACTAGAGGGGAATCTTACCTAATTATTATTCCCATATACACAATGTTCACAAAAATAAAAATCCATAGATCAATTAGACATACCTTCAACCATACCTTTACCGTGTAGTAGTAAAAAGCCCTTCTCTCTGATATGCCCCAGTCTTTGACATTACAACATAACCTTTTCTCCAAAGACTGTAGGATTTTTTTCTTCTTCATCTCCAATATCAGGAATAATGGAACTTTACACCCATCACTAATAATGTTTCCTTTCATCTTATAAATATTTCCAACCCGAATTCCCTTCAGCAACATCATTTCTTCTCGAACCATCATGCATGTTTCTTTTTCAAATACTGGTTTTACCCCTGCATCATCCATTTTTCTTACATAAATCAAATTTTTGGCCAATCCTGGGATGTGAAAAACACCAGGAAGTTTTCTAATCCTTCCATCTATGACCTTCAACTTGAACCTTACTTGTCCTATGATTCTGGTTGTCGAGCCATCACCTAGGAAAACATTACCTCCATCATACCTTTCATATTCAAAGAACCACTCCCTGTGGGGAGTCATATGAAAGCATGCACCCAAGTCAACCAGTCATGCCTCATGATCTACATGTGTTCTTGAAGAATCCAAGTACACATATCCTCCTTCTTCCTTGGAGGCCATTTCTTATGTATAAGGAGCATCTTCAGATCCCTTCCCTCTCTCAATGCTTTTGTATATACATTGTTTCTTGTAGTGTCCTTCTTTTCCACATTTCCAACATACCTTTACAAAATTTCTGGGAGATTTAGATCTACCCTTAGATTTACATCTCCCACTTGAGGATTTAGATCTATTTCTTTCCTAGGAATGCCCTCTTGCAAATAGTGCATCTGTGTTATGTCCTTCCATGTTCTTCTATATCATATCCTTTGACAACAAGGATGAGACCACATCATCAAACTTCAAGGTAGTTGTATTACTACCTATGGCCATAACTATACTATCCCACAAGTCTGGTAAAGAGCATAGTAAAATGATACACTTATATTCATCTAAAATTTTATCTCAATAGATAATAACTGACTTACCATGGTGTTGAATGCGTTCAGATGCTCTGTCACCGAGTCTCCATCTCTCATCCTTAGGTTATACATCTTCTTCTGTAGGAAAAATTTATTTTCCAGAGACTTAGACTGATACAAGTTCCAAAACTTATCCCATAACGCCTTGGTTGTATCTTCCCTTGACACATTCAGTAATATTGAATCTGAGAGACACAATTGGATTGTGCTCTTTTCCCTTTGATCCAACTTTTTCTAGTCATTTGTTGACATTCCTATAGGTGTAGTACTTGGATCCACCAAAATCCATTGATCTCTGTCTACCAATAGATCTTCCATATTGAGCTTCCACAGCGCAAAAATTTGCCCATTAAATTTCTCGATCTCTATTTTTGAACTTCTCTCCATTTCTTTTCACCTGAAGAATCAATACCATAGATCTCCCACTGTAACAAGGCTTATCACAGTCCCGAGCCAAACCCCTGACCACAAAGGCATCCCCCTGAATCCAATAATTGCTCAGATACCAAATGTTGATTTTAGCCTTGTACAATTATTTACTGCAAACAAATTTTCAATAAAAGAAAAGAAAAGATAGAATGGAAAACACACACATTACACAGATATTCTTCCCCTGGAAACCCAAACCGGGAAAACCAACATCTTCTATATTAATCATTTCTTACATTGTTTATAATACAATTTACATATAGGATCCAACAAGATCCAAAACACTAATCCAATGACCTGTATTAGTAAAAAATCCGAATTCCTTAAATAGAAATAGAAAACTATGTGCCGAAAAATTGCCCAAAAACGGACGCAAAAAACCAACAATTTTTTTTTCGGGGGCATTGCCCCTAAAGACACCTACAGTGGGGCTTCGACCCCCTATGACCCCTCAAGAAGGGGGTGTTTCACCCCCCTCTTACCCCCCCGCATTCCCAGAGAAACATATACACTAGTTCTAACCATGCAAAGAATATAACACATATCCAACAATGTTATGTGGTTGTAGTCTCGACATGTGACCCAAATCTAGACTCTACTACAAATAGAGAGGTCACTCACTTGTACTGTTAATATAATAGAGAATATGAAAGGAGGATCTATGAAGTTTTTAATCAGAGTTGGCTAGACATATAACAAAGACTTAATTGATTTAAATGAGCTTGAAATGAGAGATACTTTATTATCAATCCTTCTCTATTCCGGAATCAACTAGTCTATCCCAGTTCAACCCAAGTCAAGAGGCATTGTGAAATGATCTAAATGAGTTTGAAATGAGAGATAATTTATTACTATTCCTTATCTATTATAGAATCAACTAGTCCAGTCTAGTTCAATGCCTGATCAAAGACATACAAAATCTTACAATCTACCTACATATAATTTGTTTCCGAATGTAATGATCCTTGCATTCTCCTATGTCAAGGTCCAATGAAGAAGAAGGATTGGTGATGAAATTTCCAAATGTCAAGCTTCTCCTATTAAAATTTTCTGCAAGTGGATACTTTCTTCCACCATTCACGGAGTCAATGCCTCAATTAATGATTCTGATGATTGTCAATCATGATTCTAAGTGTGATGCAATGAAAGGTATATGTTGGCACAATCTAGCAAGAAACTTGGTTCGAAATTAGCTTACCAAAAAAACCCACCATATATTGTCCCTTTTGGCATCACCTATGCGCAGATGAAGTCTCACCCAAAATATCTATTGGGATTGCAGGAACTAGGTTTCTACAAGTATGGAAATATTGGAGACAGTGGACATGACTCTTATTCCTTTGCACTTTTTCAATATTAAATACTTCTTTCTTTACTTTATAACTGATTTATATAACATTCATTATGACTTAAATAATAACCATTCACCACATCATTCATAATACTTATGCGCAATACTCATATGTAGAAAAATACTATTATATCATGCATAGATAACAAACAAGTATCATTCATACATGAAAACAAAGAATTTAACGTGGTTCACCCAACTTCGGTCTACATCTGCAATGACTGGCTTCTTTATTTATCGTTCAATTTATCCAGGCTTGTTCACTATGCTTACATAAATATATATCATCGACATCTTCCCTTTTCCTATCCCAGTTGCTTTGTAGTGCAAGCCTCTCTCTCTTTGTTACAGACTCCTTACAAGACATAGAATAGACACAAAACACATAATACTTCCACACTAGAGAACCCCTAATCTCACAACCCGTTACATATCTATTCATCAAAAGCTAGGGCTTAAAACCCTACTTGGTTCATCCCAAACATTCAGTACATTGCATGTTCACTTCAGTAAAATAGTTGTTCAATTGCTTTCTTCTGCTTTTCCATTTGCATGTTGCTTTTGTGCATCCTTCTATCTTTAGGATGTTGAACTATTGATTTTTCTTCTCCTCTTCTTTATTTTCCTACTTTATTTTGTTCCTTGTTCTACTTGTTTTGTGTTGTCCTCCTCGTTGTATCTTCGTTGCATATTTTCTCATCTTTCTCTTCCTTTGCGCTTGTCCTCTGCACACCTCTTCTATACTTAGGATTTTTCTCTAAAATTGTATTTCAAAACTGCCTACCCAACAGGCCCCCAACACCCACCTGTGGCTATTCCTGAGCCAATTAGGCATGTTGTGTCACATTTCTCCATGCCTCTATCAGTCTTTGAAGGTTTTCTTTTTCTCCTGTACTGTTTTTGTGATTTCTTCTTCCTTGTGCAAAATTTCCTCCACTGTCTGCACCATCAATATGGTAAGTTTGGCTTCGGTGTCTTTTGTAGCTAGGGTTATTTTTCTCTACTCTAACCCTTCTAGGACCTTGATTGCTTCATCCTACAGTGGTTGTAGTTTCTGTATGAATTTCCTCTGTTCTTCCTTCATTTGTTCCACTATGTCGTATAGTTTCATGTTGGTCAGTATCGCTTTCATTCTTTTTGTTGGTGGCAACATATTCATGCGCTCATTGGCTTATTACACTTGTTCTTGTGTACTCCTTATCTTTTCTTCCAAGGATAGTAGTTCTAGATTGGTGGTGAGCTCTGTCCAGATATGTGTGCCTTCTTCGCACATTTTGGTGCATTCATGTTCCATATTTTTAATCATCACCACTATTGTCTATGCAGTCCTTCCCCTGTGTGTTCTTTCTTCTGGTGGTGTCCTTGGTGTTTCACATGCTTCCAACTCTATGACCTTTGTTCGAATCCATTTGATAACCTCACCAATATTTACAACATGTTCCTCTATCATGGCTTCGACCACCATTGGTACTTCTTGGGCCTCCTTATATAATTTTTGGATCGTTTCTTGTACTTTTTGTGCCATTTTTTCAACTTCTTCCTTCTCCCTCAAGGCTCTGGCGGTCATTTCTTCAGCCTCATCTTTGTCTTGCAAGGATTTCTCGGCCTTACCTTTAGCTTCACCCTTTTTTGTCATGGTTTTCTCTGTGTTTCCTTCTGCTTCACTCTTCTCCTTTTCTATGATTTCCATTCAATGTTTGACTATGCACTTTTCCTATAGCATAGTGGTATATTTCTTCTACAGTTCCTCTTTCTCAACCTCTACTATGGCTACTTAGGTATCTGCATTTTTTGTGTGGAGCCGTAATTCCTTTGCAATCCTTGTGTGCAACCCCAGTAACACTTTTGTAGTCATCTGTGATACGACTAGGTCCATGTGGATTAATCCTTATAAATGCTCTTGAATTTCATGGTTGGGTAGCCCAATTGTATCTACTAGGAATTTGATCACTCTAAGAGATGCTATCAACTAGGATAAGCTTGTAGTTTGTGTTACTTTTAACATAGTTCTTTGGCCTGCATCAGGTCCTTGTGTAGGTCTCAATCAAATTGTCTCTCAGATTTGTTGGATCACCCCTAGTTGTTCTTGCACTCTCTGGTGCATTTCTTCATGTTTTTTGGCCACTCCTTCAACTACTTCTTCTGTGGTATCCTTTATATTGTAGTCGATGCGGTCCACATCATCTTTAGTCAAATTGTAGACTGGGTAGGCTTTCTGTGCCTTTTCCTTCTTGCGCATAGTGGGGAATTTGCTTTGGTTCTTCATTTTCTCCCCAGCTATTGTTGTGGTTTGCATAGGTTGGTTTGTTGATGACCCAAATTATTTTACCTCCTTCATACCATTTCCTTGAGTAGTGTCCCCTACTCCATCATTCTAGGGGTCCATCTCATTATTCATGTGTTGATTTATCTCCGTGATCCTTGGTTGTGTTGTCTCCACCCTTTTGTTGGAACCTTCCATTATGGTTCCCAATCCAGCATGATCAGCTGGATATCTTCTTCCATTATCTTATACTTTGTTTGCACCCACTCTTCCCTTGGAACCTTTTTTTATTTAACATACATGTGGTGCTTGTTTGCGTAAAATTTTGCAACCGTTCCATATGCTTCCACTAACCATGATGATATGTGTGGTTTTTTACTAATATTGTGTCGAATCACATATCCATATGCGAATAATTCTATA
This sequence comes from Picea sitchensis, assembly GCA_010110895.2. Lineage (NCBI taxonomy): Eukaryota > Viridiplantae > Streptophyta > Pinopsida > Pinales > Pinaceae > Picea > Picea sitchensis. The sequence goes on from SNQJ01S0016241.1 coordinate 69,424, forward strand.
TTGTTGTCCATTTGTCTCCTTTTGTTAATTGAGTACCAGATATTATGGTACTTCTCTGCTAAACATGGCTTCCCTTGCATCCCTAAGAACTGTGCATCTTCCATCTCTCCCCATGTTGTGAATGCAATCAATATCAACATCCATGGGTATTGGAACTTCGTTCTTTTATCTTGTGCTTTTGCACAGTCCAGGAGGAACTATTTCAGTAAAAATAGTGCCCAACTCATTGTGGTTCCCTCCATGCATATTTATGTCATGCCTATGACCCATGTTGGTACTTGATCTCTTATGCATTTCTGAAGTATCTTACATGCCAACATTTGTGTCATGATTATTATGGTTGGGTCACATATAGTTGGGACATATAGTTCGCGCAACCCCCTAACTGTGTGAAATTTCAGCTTCATCACCTCTGATAATGATTTGTCTGTCTTCTTATCGGTGAATAACTTAGCAGGGCCTTCCCCTTGTGTTGGAAACCCAATAATTCTTTCTATCAATTCAGTATCAATGGACACTATCCTATCCAACCAAATGTACTCCCCATGCACATAGGATAAAAGTTGTTTAACACATGCATTGACTTCGTTGCTATGTCTAAAGTGGGGAATGTCGAATAGGTTAAGTAGTCCAAATCGCTCCAATCCTTTGCCCCAGACCTTGGGAGTTGGGATGTCTTGGTGTGTGATTGGGTATTCTTTGAGTTCCAAGTACTCGTGGGGTGCAAGTTCAGGGAAATTATTCATGCTAGTTATGTCATGATTTGCATACTTTAATTGGGGCACTTTTCCAAGTATATATTAATCTTCTTCCATGATAACTCTCTCTAGAATATATGGAGTCACCAATTTGTAGTCCACCACTTTTGGTAGTAATGTCACAAGTGGGGCATCGTCCTTCCTTGGCGGGTTGTAACCACACAGGAATTTTGGTGTTGATGATAAGGCACCCGAGATCTCTTGCATTGTCATCTCAATTGGTGAAGCTTTTATGTGAATTTTCTTGGGGACAATCATCTGTACCTTTGATGGTGCCATCAATTTCTCTTGGTCATCTTTGTAACTTGCTTTGGCTCTGGACTAGGTTTTGTTCTCTATTCCTGACTTGTGTGCTCTATCTCTCGCATGCAATGCTAAGTAACAATAACTTGGTCTTGGATCCCTTCCTTCTTTTCTACCCCCTTGCCATCTGTTAAATTCCTTTCGCTCCTTCCCTAACTATTCAATCTACCATTGGTGTGATATTGGTGCAAACCCCACCCCTCCTTCCGGGGATGCTTGACCTCCCGGTCTAGGATAGTTTGAAATACTAATTCGGAGTGACTCCTTAGATTCCTTTTTGGAACCCGAAACTTTGTCAGAGGTCCTTCATTTCCTGGCGCAGGTTGTGTGGCACCAGCGAACCCTCTCCTTAACACTTTCAAATTTTGATGCCAACAATGCTAGCTCTCCTATTCTAGGCTCCCTCCTTGATGTGACCACAGACTTCGACCATGGGCGCTTACTCCCTTTTCCTCGATTCCCAAATTGACGAATTCTTGGGGACCAGATCTACGGTCCACATTCCTCTCATGATCAACGGCTGTGATCAATTCATGAGTTTAGAATTCGTGAGTCCTCTTATCCTCTCAACTCTGATTCTCCCGATTTGTGAATCAACGAAGTGTTGATCTCTCTCCACACATCCTATCTCTGTGGATGCCAAGATTTCTTCGGCTCTCAGCTCTTCGAGTATTCTTCTCTTGACTTTTCTCCGAAGGGTTTCTCCTCCGAAATAGGTGGATATCTGCCACGTGTCCTTCTGGATCCAACGGTCTAGAATCACTTTACGCTTCTCGACTTCGCAAAGTTCTTTGGTTGCTCCTGGAAAACATCCTGAATTTTTTACTCTCAAACCTCTCAATCTTCTGCCACCTGTCTCCTCTGATGAAGGAATATTTCACTGTCTTTGGGACTTCGATGAGTTCTCGACTCCTTTGCACACTTGGTGCAAATTTTCCTTTTGAGACTTAGGTTGTTCTTGAACTCCTTCTGCACTCCTTCCATATTTTACGCAGATTCTTCTGTGACTTTGCTCGGCTTGAAAACATCCAAGGTTCCTAGTTCCTCTGTGTCCTTCAGTAGACATCCTCTTGCCCTCCTCGCAACTTGACGTCCTCCTCCTGAGCTTTGTAAGATGAACTTACAATATCTTTGGCACACTCCTTGTGCTCGACTCAGGTCTTCGATGGCTTCTCCCTTGGCCTTATGGAAGGTTTTAAGGAATCCCCTTTCCTTTGTCGATGCACTCTTGCAAAGACTTCCTTCCTCAGAATGTTCAGTGATTATGGGCTTCTCCTAAGGATTCCAACACTTTCGAATGTTTCGGTAGCGCGCGTCTCCACACCAACTTGATGCCCTCCTGGAAGAGTGTTTCAGAGTGTTCAATAACTCTAAATTGTGCTTCCTCCCACACAGTCTTTCTTTCCAAGGTACTTAACCACCTTGAAATTTCTCCCCGAGTCTATGAATTAACCTGGTATGCCCTCCTGGAAGTTTCTCTTCTGACTCCATTGAGTTCATACATGCACTCCTTGCATCGACTCACAGAGTTTCCTCCCTCTGTCACGCACTCCTTGCACTTATCCTGGAGAACCATACCTAATTAAACACACTCACTGATAGAAAATTGTATCTCTATCCTTGCAGACGATTTCTAACATCCATCTACAATTCAAATGCATGTAAATGACATTCATAACACAACATCCATTACACAGAAATTGATAACAAGAAATACTATCATTTTCTATTAATAGTGGAATGTCAAATTACAATAGTGGAGTCTGAGCTACAACTGGGTCTCATATCTCTGCATTTCTCTCCTAACTTGGCCTACAATGATTTTTCCATCAAAATTCATCTGCCTCTCTCGAGCATAAAATACAAAGATTTATACAAGAGGGGCTCAATGAGCTTCCCTCACAAGCTAAACTAGTGGTGTCAAATCACCATTCAAAACACATGTCTACTAGGAAAATTACAATAATGGAAATATGCTCCAAATCGGATGCAGATCCCTCTTGTCATCAACCAATTAATGGCGACCTTATCTCTAGCTTATGCGAAGGCACAATTTAGCTCTTCCATCTTGTCCTCATTAAATCCCTGGATCACACTTTTGATTCTTTGAGGCAAAATGAGAGGGAAACGCCTCTCCCTTCCTTGAATGCGCACCATGCATGTTAATCGGTTCATGCATTTTGAGGTGGAGTGATGCTCCTACATCATACTCCACAGCTACAAAAATCATGAGCTCCTGCTCAAGAGCTTTCCAGTGTGGTTGATATCCTTCTAGATCCCAAAATTTCTCTTGGAGCTGTCTCTCAGCTCCTCTTCTTCGTTGTTGTTGTTGCATCATTCCCGTTGCTTGTACAGGTTCCTTCCTTTCCATATTCCTCGTGTTGACCGCTTATGTTTCTTACCTTGACATCAGCTTCCTTATCTCCTCAATCACCTCATCTAGTTGTTCCATCGTCTGACTCTTCCTTTGCAGACAAGCTTGCTGCACTCTCTCCTCGTCAATGGGTAAATCACACTGATCCCCCATACTATCCTCCTCATCTCTCGTGGTATCAGCTTTCCACTCTGCTATAGCTTCCACTCCTACAGACCTCCCATCCCTGAGTTGTTGCTCAGGAATTACTTCTGGCAGAATAGTTGTTGTCAATTCTTCGGTTGGTCCCATTCCAGCTCCCACCAATTGCTCCTCATGCTGGTGTGTTTCCCTTGACATGGCTATCTTATGGCAACCACCTTCTGGTTCCAAACTATCTAACCAATCCTCCAGTTCCCTTAACTCCAATTCCAAATTAGTGAGTAACTCAACTAAGAGTTCCTCGATTGGGACAGATCTCATTATCTGCTCCTCCTCCTTCATGATAGTCTCAGCTCATTGTCCCGCTGCTTCACCCACAATGTTTGTGCTCGCCTCTCCTCGACTACCTGGTAGGAATACCTCAATCCCTCCTATGATCATAATGGTCCTTTGATCCTCCTCCTTTGTGATGGAAGTTTTCAGCTTCTCATCATCTTCATTCACATGAGTCACAGTTCCGCGTGAATCTTCATCTGAGTGAGGTCTCTCTTCTGCCTCCACTTCATATGTCAAATACCTCTGGTGACGTGAAATCTCAACTGAGCCCACTCTTCTCCCTTGCCCACCTAGAAATCTAGGATGTCTCCTCTGCCCACCTGGAAATCTACGATATCCACTGATCCCTTCTCATTGCCCACCTGGAAACCTACGAGACTCCTACCCCATCTATTTCCTTTGTCACTGAGGTTTTCAACATGCCTCATCCACCTCCTTAACATATGTTTTTGCCTTATGGTCAACAACTTCTGAACAATCCAATTAGCTACTCTCTTCAACAACCATTCATCCCTCTAGTGTACCCTTACCTCTTGTTGCATCTTGAATGCTAGCTTCTCCATCTTGGATCAAATTTCACTAAGATCCTTATCTATCTCCACTTTTCCTCTTTGCGGGTAGAATCTCCCTTGAACATGCTCATGACTCCCAACGACTATCTTTCTTCACCTGCAACCCACCTAGCTATTTGACATCTGCTGCACACCTTGCAATAACTTCAATAGATCATAGCACTCTGTCTCTCTTGCCTACATAATTCAATTCTACATTAGCTCTGATATCTCTTTTTCCTACGATCTATAGACAAAAACAAGACCTCCTGGTCTAGGATCATTCAAAATATTGAGTCAGAGTGACTCCTTAGATTCTTTCTTGGAACCCGAAACTTTGTCGCAGGTCCTTCCTTTCCTGATGTAGGTTGTGTGGCACCTGTGGACCCTCTCCTTAGCGCTTTCAAATTTTGATGCCAATGATGCTATCTCTTATATGCTACACTACCTCCTTGACATGACCACGGACTTTGACCGTGGGCGCTTACTCCCTTTTCCCCGATTCCCGAATCGGTGAATTCTTAGAGACTAGATCTATGGTCCATGTTCCTCTCGTGATCAACGGTTGTGATCAATTCGTGAGTCTGGACTTCGTGAGTCCTCTTCTCCTCTCAACCTTGCTTCTCCCAATTTGCAAATAAACAAAGTGTTGATCTCTCTCCATGCGTCCTATCTCGATGAACGACCAATATTTCTTCGGCTCTCATCTATTCGGGTATTCTCCTCTTGACTTTTCTCTGAAGGGTTTCTCCTCCAAAATACGTGGATCTCTGCCACGTGTCCTTCTGAATCCAATGGTCCAGAATCACTTCACCCTTCTCGAATTCATGAAGATCTTTGGTTGCTCCTAGAAAACCTCCTGAAGCTCCTACTCCCGAACCTCTCGATCTTTTGCCACCTTTCTCATCCGACGATGGATGATTTCACTGTCTTTGGGACTTCAACGAGTCCTCGACTCCTTTGCACACTTGGTGCAAATTTTCCTTTCGAGACTTAGGCTGTTCATGAACTCCTTCTACACTCCTTGCATAGTTTATGCAGATTCTTCTGCGACTTTTCTCGGCTTGAAAACCTCCAAGGTTCCCAATTCCTCTGTGTCCTTCAATAGACTTCCACTTTCCCTCCTGGAAACTTGACGCCCTCCTCCTGATCTTTGTAAGATGAACTTACAATATCTTTGGTGCACTCCTTGTGCTCGGCTCAGGTCTTCAACGGCTTCTCCCTTGGCCATATGGAAGGTTTTAAGGAATCTCCTTTCCTTTCTCGATGCACTCTTGCAAAGCCTTCCTTCCTTAGAATGTTAAGTAATTATGGGCTTATCCTAAGGATTCCAAAAATTCTAAATGTGTCAGTAGCGTGTGTCTCCAAACCAACTCGATGCCCTCCTAGAAGAGTGTTTCAGAGGGTTCAATAACTCTGAACTGTGCTTCCTCCCACACAGTCTTTCTTTCCAAGGTACTTAACAACCTTGAAATTTCTCCCTGAGTCTATGAATTAACCTGTTATGCCCTCCTGGAAATTTCTCCTCTGACTCCACTGAGTTCAGACATGCACTTCTTGCATTGGCTCATAGAATTTCCTCCCTCTATCGCTCACTCATTGCACTTAGCCTAGAGAACCAGACCTAATTCAACACACTCACCGATAGAAAACTGTATCTCTATCCCTGCAGACGATTTCTAACATTCATCTACAATTCAAATGCATGTAAATGGCATTCATAGCACAACATCCATTACACAGAAATTGATAAGAGGAAAAACAGTCATTTCATATTAATGGTGGAATGTCAAATTACAATAGTGGAGTCCGAGCTACAATTGAGTCTCGACTCTCTGTATTTCTCTCCTAACTTGGCCTACAATGATTTTTCCATCAAACTTCAGCTGCCTCTCTCGGACATACAATACAAAGATTTATACAAGAGGGGTTTGAAGAGCTTCCCTCACAAGCTAAACTAGTGGTGTCAAATCCCCATTCAAAATGCCTATCTACTAGGAAAATTACAATAATGGAAATATGCTCCAAATCGGATGCATATCCCTCTTTCCATCAACAACTTAATGGTGACCTTATCTCTAGCTTGTGTGAAGGCACAATTTGGCTCTTCCAGCTTGTCCTCATTAAATTCCTGGATCACTTTTTTGATTCTTCGAGGAAAAATGAGAGGGTGGCACCTCTCCCTTCCTTGAATGCACACCATGTGTTTTAATTGGCTAGCACGTGCTGAGGTGGAGCAATGCTCTTACATCATACTTGACGGCTACAAAAATCATGAGCTTTCCAGCGTGGTTGAAATCCTCCTGGATCCCAAAATTTCTCTTGGAACTATCTCTTAGCTCCTCTGCTTCGCTGTTGTTGCTGTATCATTCCCGCTGCTCGTGCAGGTTCCTTTCTGTCTAGCTTCCTCGTGTTGACCACTTTTGTTGCTAAGCTTGACATCATCTTCCTTATCTCCTCAATCACCTCGTCTAGTTGTTCCATTGACTGGCTCTTCCTTTGTAGACTAGCTTGCTGCACTCTCTCCTCATCAATGGGTAAATCACACTGATCCCCCATACTATCCTCCTCATCTCTTGTGGTATCAACTTGCCACTCTGTTGCAGCTTCCACTCCTGCAGACTTCCCATCACTGAGCTATTTCTCAGCAATTACTTATGGCAGATTGGTTGTTGTCAATTCTTCAACTGGTCCCATTCTAGCTCCCACCAACTACTCCTCATGCTAGTGTGTTCCCATGGCACGACTATCTTATGGAAGCCACCTTCTGGATCCATACTATCTAACCAATCCTCTAGTTCCCTTAAATCCAATTCCCACTAAGTGAGTAACTCAACTGGGAGTTCCTCGATTGGGACAGATCTCAGTATCTGCTCCTCCTCCTTCATGACAGTTTCAACTCATTGTCCTGCTGTTGCACACACAACATTTTTCCTCGCCTCTCCTTGGCTATCTGGTAGGAATACCTATATCCCTCCTATGATCAAAACGATCCTCTGATCCTCCTTCTTTGTGATAGATGTTTTCATCTTCTCATCATCTTCATTCACACAACTCACAGTCCCACGTGAATCTTCATCTGAACGAGGTATTTCTTCTTCCTCTACTTCATATGTCAACTCCCTCTACTGATGTGAACTCTCAACAGAGCCCATCTCTTTTCCCTTTCCCACCTAGAAATCTAGGATGTCTCCTCTACCCACTTGGCAGTCTACGAGATCCACTAATCCCTTCTCATTGACCACTTGGAAACCTATGAGACTCCTGCCAGATCTCTTTCCTTTGTCACTGAGGTTTTCAGCATGGTTCAACCACCTCCTTAACATATGTTGTTGCCTTCTTGTCAACAACTTCTAAACATGCCACTTAGCTTCTCTCTTCAAGGGCCATTCATCCCTCCAGCGTACCCTTGCCTCCTACTACATCTTGAATGCTAGCCTCTCCATCCGGGCTCGGATTTCACTGAGATCCTTTTCTATCTCTACTTTTCCTTTATATGCGAAGACTCTCCCTTGACCATGATCATGACTCCCAATGGCCATATTTCTTCACCTGCAGCCCACCTGGTTGATTGACATCTATTGCACACCTTGCAACAGCTTCAACAAAGCATAGCACTATGTCTCTCTTGCCTACAGAAGTCAATTACGCATTAGCTCTAATATCTCTTTTGCCTACAATCTATAGACAAAAACAAGCTCTAATACCACTTGGTGCAAACCCCACCCCTCCTTCTGGGGCTGCTCGACCTCCCAGTCTAGGATCATTCAAAATATTGAGTCAGAGTGACTCCTTAGAGTCTTTCTTGGAACCTAAAACTCTGTCACAGGTCCTTCCTTTCCTGGTGCAAGTAGTGTGGCACCTGCGTACCTTCTCCTTAGCGCTTTCAAATATTGATGCCAACAACACTATTTCTCCTATTCTAGGCTCCCTCCTTGATGTGACCATGGACTTTGACCATGGGCACTTACTCCCTTTTCCCCGATTCCTGAATCGACGAATTCTTCGGGACTAGATCTACGGTCCATGATCCTCTCGCGATCAACGACTATGATCAATTTGCGATTTTAGACTTCGTGAGTACTCTTCTCCTCTCAACTCTTCTTCTCCCAATTTGTGAATCAGCGAAGTGTTTATCTCTCTCCACGCATCCTATCTCGATGGACGACCAATATTTCTTCAACTCTCATCTCTTCAGGTATTCTCCTCTTGAATTTTCTCTGAAGGGTTTCTCCTCCGAAAAACATGGATCTGTGCCACATGTCCTTTCGGATCCAACAGTCCAGTATCACTTCGCACTTCTCAACTTTGCAAAGATCTTTGGTTGCTCTAGCAAACCTCCCAAAGTTCCTACTCCCGAACCTCTCGATCTTCTGCCACCTGTCTCCTCCGACAATGGATGATTTCACTGTCTTTGAAACTTCGACGAGTCCTCGACTCCTTTGCACACTTGGAAAATTTTTTCCTTTCGAGACTTAGGCTATTCTCGAATTCCTTCTACACTCCTTGCAGAGTTTACGTAGATTCTTCTACAACTTTGCTCGGCTTGAAAACCTCCAAGGTTCCCAGTTCCTTTGTGTCCTTCAATAGACTTCCTCTTTCCCTCCTCGCAACTTGATGCCCTCCTCCTGAGCTTTGTAAGATGAACTTACAATATCTTTGGTGCACTCTTTTCACTCAACTCAGGTCTTCAACGACTTCTCCCTTGGCCTTATGGAAGGTTTTAAGGAATCTCCTTTCCTTTCCCGATGCACTCGTGCAAAGCCTTCCTTCTTCAGAATGTTCAGTAATTCTAGGCTTCTCCTAAGGATTCCAACACTTTTGAATGTGTTGATAGCGTGCATATCCACACCAACTCGATGCCCTCCTGATAGAGTGTTTCAAAGTGTTTAGTAACTCTGAATTGTTCTTCCTCCCACACAGTCTTTCTTTCCAAGGTACTTAACCACCTTGAAATTTCTCCCTGAACCTATGAATTAACCTGGTATGCCCTCTTGGCAGTTTCTCTTCTAAATCCACTAAGTTTAGACACACACTCCTTGTGTCGGCTCATAGAGTTTCTTCCCTCTGTCGCGCACTCCTTGCACTTAGCCTAGAGAACCAGACCTAATTCAATACACTCACCGATAGAAAACTGTATCTCTATCCCTGCAGACAATTTCTAACATTCATCTACAATTCAAATGCATGTAAATGGCATTCATAACACAACATCCATTACATAGAAATTGATAATAGGAAAAACTATCATTTTCTATTAATGGTGGAATGTCAAATTAAAATAGTGGAGTTTGAGATACAATTGAGTCTCGGCTCTCTGCATTTCTCTCCTAACTTGGCCTACAATGATTTTTCCATAAAACTTCAACCGCCTCTCTTGGACATACAATACAAATATTTATACAAGAGGGGTTCGACTAGCTTCCCTCACAAGCTAAACTAGTGATGTCAAATCACCATTCAAAATGCTTGTCTACTAGGAAAATTACAATAATGGAAATATGCTCCAAATCGGATGCAGATCCCTCCTACCGTCAACCAATTAATGGTGATCTTATCTCTAGCTTGTGCGAAGGCACAATTTGGCTCTTCCATATTGTCCTCATTAAATGCCTGGATCATGCTTTTGATTCTTTGAGGAAAAATGAGAGGGAAATGCCTCTCCCTTCCTTGAATGTGTACCATGCGTGTTAATCGGCTGGCACGTGTTGAGGTGGAGCAATGCTTCTGCATCATACTCCACGTCTACGAAAATCATGAGCTCCTACTCATGATATTGCTAGCATGGTTGAAATCCTCCTGGATCCCAAACTTTTTTTTGGAGTTGTCTCTTGGATCCTCTTCTTCATTGCTGCTACTTAGAAAAATGAGAGGGAAGTGTCTCTCACTTCCTTGAATGCGCAGCAAGAGTGTTAATTGGTTGGCGCGTGCTGAGGTGGAGCGATGCTCCTGCATCAGATATACAAGTTCTTTACTATTGTTTTATTACCAAATCCATCGCTAGATCTTGGCCTCATATTGCCACTATGTTGTGATTCTTGGTAGTTGTTTCCATTTATGACTTCTCATTATGGTGTTGCTTGTGAATTGTTTCAATGACGTTTCATTTCTTTAATGCTTTTAATTGTCTTATCCCTACCAAAATGTGCACTGGTTCTTACTACTTCATCATGTTCTTGAAAATGGCATAGCTCTATTCTAATTTTTAATGTCCATTCCTTCGACACAAGTTCTCATGCCTTGGTATTCGAACACTCTTTTTGTCTTTTACTATATCTACTTTTTATTTGACTTTCTTCCTTTCCTACTTTTAATTTGTTTTTCCATGTTTTTCCTTCCTACTATAATACAACTACTAGCATACATGTGTTTTGGTGTACCCCTATTTACTGCACAAAGGGTTAGTTGTTGTGATAGAGATTCAGTCGACTTCCATTCACCATCCCTCTTAGGACTTCTCCATTAAGAGTTTCCAATTATGCAACACCTATCTTTGTTACTCGTTGAATCACGTAAGTCCTTAGCCAATGCATTCTAAACTTTCCTGTATGTTGCATGAACTTACTTTCATAGATTAATACCAAATCTCCCACTTGAAAATTTTTCTGTCTAATGTGTCAGTCATGCCAGGCCTTTTCTCTTGCCTTCTGAACTTGCTAATGAAAACCTACAACAAAATAGTCTTCTTCTAGCTACACTAGTTGGGATAGTCTTTCCTCTATTGTGCCAGTATATGAAAGTTCAGTGATTGTTGCAATGCGCAGACTAGGTATAATAAACTCCATAGGCATTATTGCTTCCTATCCATAGACTAACCTGAAAAGTGTCTACCCTATCAATTTCTTACTTGTAGTCCTATATGCCCATAACACTACAGGAACCCTTAAGTCTCAATCGTCTCTTCCAACATTGCAAATTTTTGTTAAGGAATTCTCCAAAATCTTATTAAAAGCTTTCACAGTCGCATTGGCCTCAGGATTATATAGGGTACTCTTTTGATGATGAACTTGGAATTCCTCAGTTAATGATGCAATTGTTTTATTCAAAAAGTGTGTGCCCTGATCACTCAATAATATGCGCGAACATCCAAATCATGTTACTAAATTCTCAAATAAAAAGTGTGCAACAGTCTCCATGCTGCAATTTGTAATTGGTGTTTCCTCTAACCACCTTGTTAAATACTTTGTCATGATAATTATGTACCTTGTGCCTGACCTCCATCGAGGTGGATTGAGGGGTCCAACAAAGTCCACAAACCATTTTTAAAATGCCCAAAGTGTTACTTGTGGATTTAACAACATCTTGTCCCTCCTTGATGGTTTTCCTACTCGTTGGCATACATCGTATGACTGACAATACTAATTCCCGTATTTGTGAAGTGTAGGCCACCACAGCCCTGTGCACAAAATATTTTTCACAATTTCTCTCCCTGTATAATGTCCTCTTGAAATCCCATAATGAACTTCTTCAAGTATCATCAGCCTCTTGTGTTCTAACACACAACGCCTCAGTATTCCATCTACACCCAACTTATATAAATTCCCTGCAATCAACTGATAGGTTGTATCTTTAACTACCAATTGATTCTTCTAAGCGACTGTCATATCTGATGGAGCCATACATGTACTAAGAAATTGTACGATGTCCGCGAAGTAATCATCCACCATCTTGACTGCAAATAGCTATACATCTGGGAAGTTGTCATCTAAGTTTCCTGCATCTTCTCCTTATAGCATGCGGGATAGATGATCTGGTCTTGCATTCATCTTCCCAGGATTTACTACGACTTCAAAGTCGTATTCTTGAAATAATAAGAGTCATCTTCATATTCTTCCCCCCAACACTAGCTTGTTTACTAAGTATTTCAATACAGAATGGTCAGTATACATTTTGAAGTGTGAACCTAATAGATAATGCATGAATATCGGTAGCACATATACCATAGCTAACCCCTCTCCTTCTGTCGTAGTATAATTTTTCTCAACTGTTGACAACTTTCTACTAGCGAATGTAATGGGGTGATCTATGTCTCTTTCCCCTAGTTTTGATAACACTTCTCCCAAGGCTATAGATGATGTGTCTACATGCACATGTAATTCCTTTCCCTGGTCTAGAAAGATCAAAATTGGCACAGTAAACAAATTTTGTTTCAACGTAGCCAATCCCTTCTGGCAGTCTTCGTTCCACTAAAACTTTGTCTCCTTCTTCAAAAACTTCTCCATTGATGCAATCATCTGCATGTAGTATTTAATAAACTTTCTATAGTATCACATATGTCCCAGTGTTGCTTGCAGTTGTTTGACTAATGTAGGCAGTTCTAACTCTAGAATTATCGCAATCTTGGATGGGTCTACTAACAGTCCTTTCTTTCACACTATATGCCCTAGCAGAATTCTAAATTGTGTGAAAAAGATGCACTTCTTCAAATTCAACGAAATTTGACATTGTCTGCATTGATCTAGCATAAGCCTAAGGACTTCTATATGATCCTTTACTAGACTGAACACAAACAATCATTCAAATAAACTTCTAAGAACTTACGAATGAACTCATTGAATGCTGCAACCACTACTCTGGAAAACAATGCAGGTGCATTCTTCAATAAGAATGACATGACCGTATACTGATAATTCCCCCACTCTATCACAAAAGTGGTCTTATGTTGATCCTCCTACGCAATTCTTATCTAATGGTATCATGAGAATTCATTTGTAAACGAATACATTTCTTGGCCTCCTATGTTCTTCAATACCTCATCGGTGAATGGTGTTGGGAATGGGTCATGTAAGCATGCACTTAGCTTCCTTAAATGAATGTAAATCCTTATTCCTCTTGTATTTTTTTCATGTACCACCATAGGACTAATCCACTTGGATTCTTTCACCTGTTCGATGATTCTTGCATCCAACATCTTGTCTATCTCATCTTTCACCTTTTCCTTATACTTAAGATTCAACCTATAAGGCCTATGTCGCACTGGTTTAGCCCCTGGTTTTAGTGGGATATTCATTTCACCTAACTCCCCTGCTATCCCCTTCATTTCTGAGAATGTCGTTGGGAATAGGTCTTGTTACTCACACAAAAAATCTGCAATCTTCTCTACCATTTCATCATTGCAGTAATCGGCTATTTGTGAAAATTTTGGATTCTCGAGTGTCCCAATGTTTACCTTGTACATCTTAATTGGTTGTGTGTAATCAACAGACTCCAATTTTGGTCCTGCTACTGCGCTTTCCCTTGTTGTCTTGGGTATTTGTATATTCCTATGGTCATCCTCATCATGTTCTTCTTGGGTTATATTGTAACATTCCACTAATTCGTGCACTGTAAATGATGTTATATGTGCATGGAATATAGGTACTACCTCTAATGACTCTTATACTAAAAATATCTTAGTCCTGAGTGCATTTAGTGTGGTATCTACCAGTGAAATTTCATGTTTGAATGTGAACATTACTTTGAACCACTAAAATAGCTCATCCCAATCTGTTGTTTCCCTGTGCATCTATAGCTCTAGATACCAATTCCTGGGGATCGTATCGAGTGTATGTATGAACTTGTGTTTCCATTCCCTCTATGGTATTGTTCCCCATACCTTTTGGCACTGCATGATATGTTATGTTGGGTCATCATCTCCTGTATATTTCTACATCTCATGCTCCTCTGGTCCAAATCTAATTTGCATCAATCTCTTGCATTGCGATCAATCCTCAATTCTCTCCTTGTGCACAGTCCACCATCTAGATGGATTTTATTTTAACACTACATCAGGTGCTAGGATTCTTTGTTGCTCTAGTACTTGTAATTCAAATGCTTGGATGAACTCCTCTATATCAGACAATCCAACATACTTGGGTGGGTTGCTTAACTCTGTTCCAATCCACTGCACTAATCGGGTTATAAATGCATAACATCTAGTTGAAACCTCATGCATTCTCTCTTTCCATCGTTCAAACCCCTCTTCAGAATCTAATGTACATGAACTGATACTTCTCCAACTTAGTGCACCATCCATTGTGGGGTTTATATAATCTTCCATCCATGTAGTCATTTTATACAAATTGTCAATCTCATGCCCTCTTTTTGGCTCTATGTATCTTGGTCCCTTTGTCGGATCTAAGAGAGCAGTAAGTTTCCTACTTCAAATATCATCTTCCTCCTCATTAAATTGATGATAACCTAGTTGTCAAAATCCCATTCTAAGCCCATCAATGCTAGATATGGTTGGTTGTCATCCACAATCTCAATAACCTCAAAGTCGGCTATAGTGCGCACACCATATAGGTTCACCAGTACTCCTGTCAACTGACCAATCACTACGATTTTGTGTTGGTTTGTGAGTCTTAACTGAACCAGAGACCATAATAATTTGGGTTTTCCCATCATTTCCCATGTCTTCCTAGGTAAGAAATTCACATCAAACCCCAAATCCAATATGATATTGTCCACATCATACTCTCTAATTTGTACATTGAACCTAAATTATTCGTCGGTCCTCTTCTTGCGCAGTACCTAATTGACTACCCTTTGCGTGGTAGAAAAATCCTTTTCTAGGGTGCATTGATCAATCATTTTACATAAATTATTCATCGCATTTTCATATTTCATCAATTGTAGATAGTTTTTCAGAAAGTCTCTAAGTATACTTACCTTTTCCCATGGTCCTGCTAGCTCTATATGCTTGTAAATTGGAGGCATGTTTACCACCGGTGGCATGACTAATGTCTATGTTGCCCATTTTGGTTTCAAAAATTCCTTCCTTGCTTGCGTATATGTCTCTTTTTCATGTCACGAGTCGAACATCAACATCGACCCTGTAGATTTCTTTACCCATTGTCCAACCTGCCTTCCTTCCTGCGCCACATCATTACCTGTTCTTGTTCCTCCATGCGTAACAACTACTAGTTTGGGCCCCTCATCTTGCATCTCTTTTGATATCTTCTGGACATTCTAGTTCAGATTCTGCAGTTGGTTTCCTGTTGCTTTCCATTTTTCCAATAATTGTGAACAATCCTCTATCACATGCTCTAGTGCGCGATAGTATTTGCATGTTGTGAAAGGATTCAGATAGTCCCAGGCTAAGTTCCCTGGACAGTTACAATTGTAACATATTACTAGACCCCTCCCTCTACCAAAATCCCCTCGACCTTTACCTCGGCCAAATCCTCCACCTCCCTGATTGAAACCTCTCTGATTATTGTATTGTTGTCTCCACCTTCTGTCGCAAAAGCCTCTTCCTGAATTCGGTATATTGTTGATGTGTGCTCCCTCAATAAATCAAATGCAAGACAATATTTATCTTCATGCCCTACTGATTTGAAAAATGTGCAAAATAGGATTCTTGGTGTGCTCTGGTAATTTTGTAGTAGTCGACATTCTATCAGGTGATGGCCCTGTTTCGTATATATTTCATAGTACCCCCCTCCTAGTAGTGGGTTTGGTGCTCCAGATGATAAATACTACGCGAATGTTGTGTATTCATATTTTTGGTGACCCTCAGTTCTGTTAGGTTTCTATAAACTATAGGAAGTCTGATTATTCAATTTCTATCTGTTGTTCCTCGCATGAAAGCTCCCAGATTTCTTGTTTTCTTCAGATGGCTTTGCCCCTATTAGTGTCTGCCAATCCAGTCCATCACCAGTGATCAAATATGCTCTTTCAAGTTTGTTAATAAGGTCTTAGGTAAAAATTTTATATTTTAAAATAAAACTTGACATGTCTTGTTTGTCAAATGACCCTTGAATCATGTCTAGGTGTCGTTACTACTTCCTATATTACGCCCGGTCATCATCATCTCATCACCATCCCAAAATGTATTTTGTCATATGATATTCAACGAACCAACCAAAGTACACCATCAAAACCATCCAAGCATACTCAGACAGTCCAATAAACTCACCTTTGGCACAACAAGAACAATCTACTCAAAACATGTCACTTGGAGAATCTTTGCAGGCACATTTCCTAGAAATGTCCTGTTTAGTCATCTTTTTTCTATACAGATTGTGGCCAATCAGAGATGAAAATTGGGAAATTGAAGGACGTTTATTTCCAAAACATCTTCATATAAAAAAACCTCTTTTATTTTATGCACATGTATTATGTTTAAAGATATATCATCTTGTATTTGACCCCTATTTTTTCGCTGCATTTCTGGGAGTAGTTTTGGGAGATTGAATTTTTAGAAGCCATGGAGATGGAGTTTTGTAGTTTTAAAGGCTCAGTGGTATTCTAGATATTCAGGGATATATCATAAAACCATCAATTCAGAGAAATCATTCTCAAAATCCATCCAAAAGTCACCTAAAACAAGACGCTACACTTATGCAAATGGTCACTACGCTTCTGCAGTTTTTAGTGACCAGCTTCAAACTTGAATTGTGAACAAATGGGAATGTATTTTGGAAAACGGAAGGAGGTTTTTGTTCCAAAAGTACCAAATCACAAAAAAATCTCTCTGTTTTGTAAAAATTTTTATGGTTAGAGAGATATTGCTGCATATTTGAGCCTTAGTTTTGCAAAAAACACAGAAAATTTGACAATTTCAGGCATGTACAGAAGCGCAATGAGCCCGCGCTATGCTTTTTCCTAGAGGATCCAAATTCACTTTTCTCAGCATGGATGAATATATTATGAAGTTTAAATCTCAAATATATCACTTGTTGGACAGGTAAGTATCAATTTTGCAGAAAAAAGTCAAAAACGTGGCGAAAAATTGCTTTCTGCCCATGTTTTCACCCAGGCGTTGTGCTTCTAGACCAGTTGTGAAAAAATCAGTTTTACGATGTCTTGGAGTGGCTATTTTTATTTTTTAATGGTTTAGGAGGATAGTAGACATCCTAATATATACATAACACTCATCCTTTTTGCAAAATGATCAAGGGAAGGCTTCCAAAAGTACCCTCAAAGATCACACTACGTTTCTGCAAAATTAGTTGTGTTTTTACCAGGAAATTTTACCAGCAGGATAAATTTTCAATTTCCTTTGTCCAATTCGAATTCCAAAGATGTGGTTGACCTTATGAGGTGTCTAGATGATGTAATCAAATTTATATGAATTGTTCATAAAAGATTTGAATGTAATTAAAGGGTCATTAAAGTTAGTCAAACAATTAGAGTAAAAAGGGAAAACAATTTTTAACTTTCCTGGTTTTGGGTATTGTTAGAGATATTTTTGTGATCTGATCCTAGGAGGTAGGATTCGACCCCTCAGATGGAGAAAATTGTTTTGTATCTATATGTAGACCCAAGAGAGTGAATAAAATGGTTGGACCTTAAGGGAAGGATGGTATGGAAAGATTATCATCTACTGTAAAGATGTTCAGGAGGTTGTAATGAATACAAAGACTTTATGTTTTAGGATTCCTGTTGCATAGTTCTGTGGTGAAGTGATTATTGATGTAACTTCTTATTCTCTTGTTTCATATGTTGTCTCTTTCTTTATTGTTTATAAGAATATTATGTTTAGGATTTGTTCCAAACACCCTGTTCTGGCTTTAAACAATATTCATGTTTTTCTTCTAAAGTTTGAATGTAGAATTTGGATAGCACTGCTCTGCATTTGAGGTGAACCCTAATCTATTCTTCTTTTCCATCTCACAAACTATAAGGATCCAATGATATGAATACCTTGCCTTGTTGCATATGATCTAAGTTATTCATTCATTTAATCACCTTTAGCCTTTTGACTCCATTTTGCCCAGTGGCCCTCTTTTGTTGTCTCAACCAAAAAACTAAAAAAAAAAAGTTGTATTCTCATAACTAGCTTAATATCTCCTCCGAACAAAGTTAAATCATACATAGAGATTCCTCTCTGAGTCTTGGATGGCTAGGTCCTTGACTCCAAGTGGTTTTGTGGTTACCTCTATCAATTTCTTCCTCAGCTTGAGAAATTATGGAGTGCTAACATAATGACGACTCCACTGGGGAATGTTCCTCAAAAAAATGTATCAAGTTCTAGATCTGATTGTTGATGGTGGACAGTGATCAAGGACATGAAGGCTGAAATATTCACCTGGCGACTCCAAACAAAGTTTTGAATTTTTCGGGGAGACTCCACTGGTAGCCGAATCCAGAAATCAAGATGACTTCAAGAATAGAACGCATGTATGCTCCTATGGACAGATCTAGTATTCCTGGTTTTCCAAACCCTATGCCCCGTGTTAATTGGTTGAATTATCTTCCATTATTTAAAGATAAAAAAGAAGATGATGCGGCTATGCATTTGTTCAAATTTCATTGGCATATACGCAAGCTTGGGGGTAAGTTTCCTTAAGACTGTTTAATGAAAATGTTCATGGCAACCTTAGAAGACAAAGCTAGATATTGGTATGAAGGTTTTCCATCTGCAAGTTTGTGTTCTCTTAAATATTTTCATGAAGTTTTTTATGAGAATTTTAAAGAATTTTGTCTTGCCTTGCCTCGGGCTGAAAAATGTTGTGCATATTTTGAAGATTTCTTCCAATATCTAGTAAATATGTATGGTGACAAAGAAAATACAAATGATGAGATTAAAGAAGCTTTGTATGAATTTTTGTCTCAATGGCAAGAACAAAGAATAGAAGGGGGTGGTTGCCATGATTTTCAAGTGGATTTCCACCAAGCAAAAGTTTTTGCAGCTGAAGAAGAAACTGATCAAATAGTCAAGGATCAACAGGCGGAGAATAGTGAAGAGGAAAGGGTTGTTTTGGAACCTCTTGCACATGTAGACTTTCCTCCTTTTTCAGTAGAGGAAGAGTGGATTGAAGAGAAAATTGTTTTAAATTCCTTGGATGAAATAGACTGGGACCAAGAAAGAGAAAAGTCAATTCTTGATCTTGAAAATGAAAATCACCAAGCCAATGTTAACTGCTATAAAACTCATTTTTCTCCTCTATTTGAAGATGAAATAGATCAGCTCCTGAATAGTCATGTTACAACCCAAGATAATGAAGGTTTGATGCTCTTATAGTGTTCACACAGTCAAGAATGTGTAAGTGAAATTTCTTCCATTATTGAAAATGAAAATCTGGGTTTAAATGATGATAGTCATGAGACTGATGAAACTTTGCAGGGAGTTGTTGTGAGTAAGCCAATTTGTAATGATGTTTTCCTGCAAAGAGATCAGCTAACAAGAACTGTTTTCTTTCATGAAGAGGATAAGGCTGTCATGTTTAATAATCTTGAAGAATGTTTTATGTTCAAGGATGATTTAGACTATGAATTGGAAGAGTATGAGTTGGGGATAGATAGTATGCCAGAGATAGAGTCAAAGTTGTTCACACTTGAGGAACTTACAACCAACACTCATGTAGCAAAAAGTCATACTTCCCTATGCCTTCCTATAGATCAACAACCAAGTGTTTTTTCAGATTAGAATGAAGGGTGTGCTTGTGTTTTTGTTGGATCTTGAGACAAGGTAACATTTCAAGTTATTGAAGATCTTTACATTGATGTGCTGCAGTCAATAGGAATGATGTATTTTCTTAAATTTATGGATCATGAGGACATCTTCAGTGGACACTCAGATTTTCCTATCTTTTGTTTTTTCTGCTTGTTCAAGCAAAATGTGAGCATAAATCAGTCAAGAAATCATTTACTTGACTAGATCCATTGGAAAGAAGAAATTACCTAGTATATATATATCTTCAGCAAATAGGTAGGACTGTTCCAATAAGCTCAACAGGATGAGCACTTCTTTCAGTTTAGTTTTTCAGAGTTTTATTTTCAGTTTGGTTTGTAGCCCTCAGGTTTGGAACATGTATAAGAAATGGCCACAGGTTTCAGGTTGCAGTTTGGGATCAACCCAATGGATAAGGCACTGGTCTATGTGTTCAGAGTTCTATGGTTCTTGACACCTCCTCGGGAGCTGTCATCCCCAGTTGGATCCTATGCTAGGGTCCTATAAATTATAGAAAGTCTGATTATTCAGTTTTTATCTGTTGTTCCCCGCATGAAAGCTCCCATATTTCTTATTTTCTTTGGATGGACTTTCCCCTGTTAGTGTCTACCAGTTTGGTCCGTCACCAGTGATCAAATATGCTCTTTCGAGTTTGTTAATAAGGTCTTAGGTCAATTTTTTGTATTTTCAAATAAAAATTGACATGTCTTGTCTGTCAAATGACCCTTGAATCATGTCTAGGTGTCGTTACTACTTCCTATATTATGCTCGGTCATCACCATCTCATCACCATCCCGAAATGTTTTTCGTCTTATCCTGTTAAGCCTACCAACCAAAGAACACCATCAAAACCATCCAAGCATACTCACAGAGTCCAATAAACTCACCTTTGGCACAACAAGAACAATCTACTCAAAACATGTCACTTGGAGAATCTTTGAAGGCACGTTTCCTAGAAATGTCCTGTTTAGTCATCTTTTTTCCGAACAGATTGTGGCCAATCAGAGATGAAACTTGGTAAAATGAAGAAGGTTTATTTCCAAAACATATTCATGTACAAAAACCTCTTTTATTTTATGCATGGGTATTATTTTTAAAGATATATCATCTTGTCTTTGACCCCTATTTTTTCGCTGTGTTTCTGGGAGTAGTTTTGGGAGATTGAATTTTTGGAAGCCATGGAGATGGAGTTTTGCAGGTTTAAAGGTTTTGTGGTATTCTACACATTCAGGGATATATCCGCAAAACAAAAATTCATAGAAATAATGATCAAAATCCATCCAAAAATCACATAAACAGGATGATATGCTTCTACAAATGGTCGCTACGCTTCTGTAGGTTTTAGTGACCAACTTCAAACTTGAATTGTGAACAAATGAGAATGTATTTTGGAAAACGGAAGGAGGTTTGTGTTCAAAAAATACCAAAGAAAAAAAACATCGCTCATTTTTTTACATTTGTTTATGGTTAGAGAGATATAACTACATATTTGAGCCTTCTTTTTGCAGAAAACATAGAAAATTTGATAATTTCGACCATGTACAGAAGCACAGCGAGCCCATGCTATGCTTTTTCTTGGAGGCTCCAAATTCACTTTTCTCAGCATGGATGAATATATTATGAAGTGTGCATCTCAAATATATCACTGGTGGGCCAGGTAAGTATCAATTTTGCAACAAAAAGTCAAAACCGTGGAGAAAAATTGCTTTCTACCCCTGTTTTCACCTAGGCGTTGTGCTTCTAGACCAGTTGTGGAAAAATCAGTTTTGTGATGTCTTGGAGTGGCTATTTTTCTTTTTTAATGGTTCAGTATAATATTATACATTCTCATATATCCATAACACTCATCCTTTTTTCAAAATGATCAAGGGAAGGCCTCCAAAAGTACCCTCAAATATCACACTACGTTTATGCAAAATTCGTTGTGTTTTTACCAGGAAATTTTTACCAGCAGTATAAATTTTCAATTTCCTTGGTCCAATTCGAATTTCAAAGATGTGGTTGACCTTATGAGGTGTCTAGATGATGTAATCAAATGTGTATGATCTGTTCATAAAATATTTTAATGTAATTAAAGGGTCATTAAAGTCGGTGAAACAATTAGAGTAAAAAGGGAAAACAATTTTTGACTTTCCTGGTTTTGGGTATTGTTAGAGATCTTTTTGTGATCTGATCCTAGGAGGTAGGATTCGACCCCTCATATGGGGAAAGTTGGTTTGTATCTATATGTACACCCAAGAGAGTGAAGCAAATGGTTGGATCTGAAGGGAAGGATGGTATGGAAAGATTATCATCTACTGTAAATATGCTCAGGAGGTTGTAAGTGACACTTTTTGGATGAATACAAAGACTTTATGTTCCAGGATTCCTGTGTCATAGTTCTGTGGTGAAGTTCTTCTTGATGTAACTTATTATTCTCTGGTTTCACATGTTGTCTCTTTCTTTATTGTTTATAAGAAGATTATGTTTAGGATTTGTTCCAAGCACCTTGTTCTAGATTTAAACAATATTCATGTTTTTCTTTTGAAGTTTGAATGTAGAATTCAGATAACACTGCTCTGCATTTGAAGTGAACCCTAATCTATTCTTCTTTTCCATCTCACAAACTATAAGGATCCACTAACATGAATACCTTGACTTGTTGCATATTATCTAAGTTATTCATTCATTTAATCACCTTTAGCCTTTTGACTCCGTTTGGCCCAATGGCCCTCTTTTGTTGTCTCAACCAAAAAACTAAAAAAAAAAACCTTTTATCCTCATAAATAGCCTAACATCTCCTCTGAACAAAGTTAAATCATACAGAGAGATCCCTCTCTGAGTCTTGGATGGCTAGGTCCTTGACTCCAAGTGGTTTTGTGGTTACCTCTATTAATTTCTTCCTTAGCTTGAGAAATTACAGAGTGCTAACAAGTTCTACACTTAGTACACCATACTTGTTAATTGTGTCTGGACCTGCACCATTCCTCCACCATCCCCTACCGGAGATGACTCCAGCTTCATAGCTATTTCCAAGGATTCAGGCTGCGATGTAAATTTATTCTATATTAGAGGGCCACTGATGTGTGGTAGCAATCCTACAATGAACCATTGCTTGTGTTTTTCATCTGGGATTTGAAATGTAAATCTTCCCATCACATCCTTGAACCTTTGATCGAAATCCCACACAGACTCAGTTTTCATTTGTTTAATCTCCTTCAACTCTATGATGTACTACGACTCTGATTTTGGCTTCTTAAATTATTTTAATAGTGCATGTTTAATTTTCACCAAATTCCTTGCTTTCTCGGCTGGTGTGGTATGTTGCAGCTTCATATACCATACCAGTGCACGATTCTTGAATGTTGTCCCCAACTACGTAATCTTCACAACCTCATCTTGTACTTTCTTTGTTGCCCAAATTTTCTCACAGACAACCAGGTGTTGTTTCAGAGCCTTCGATCCAAGTCCGTGGAAATCATGTGATCTCAACATGTGGTCCAGTCATTCCATGTTATTCTGTGCGGTATTTCCCCTTTGTGATATTGGTGGACTCTGATTCAGTGAACTGGTTCTACTACTCTGGTTCGATATACTGCTGGTACTACTCCCACTCTGACAACTGTTGTTTCTCTAACTCCCCTTATTTACTATAAGTGCCTTTGACAAATCCTTGATTGTTACTCTTGATCTTGACGATGCACACGGGGTTGTGGATTCAACGTTGGATCTAGCCTACGAAGGACTTACTAGTTCTTCTATAATGGGAATGAACTAAGACTCTCCTTTCCCTTCTTCGATGCTTTTTACCTCAATGATCTTAACTTTTGCGCAAGGTCTTCCCCACTCAGGCTCACTGTGCGACTCTCCTTTCTCAACCCCAGTATTTTTCCTCTTGTACCTTCCTCCACTACACATTACTATAAACTTGTTGTTGTCCTCTGGTATGTCTTTTTCACCTCTCTTCATCCTTAGTCCTTCTTACTCCTTTATTTCTTCATCCTTCCTACTTCCATACTATCTCCTAGTCATTCCCCATTCCCCCTATGTGTGTGGAACCCTCTAGCATTCATATTCCATGGTCATTACGCACTTGTTGCACAGTAGCATCTTTATCCAAGTACCTATTTATTTCAATTATATTCCATAGGGACCCTTAAAGAAATCCCTTTCTACACCACGGTATGGATGTATACAATCTACTACAAATTCTATAATACAACCCTTTAATATGCTATCTAACCAAAAATCAACTGCGCATGAGGTTTTGTTACTTACCAATTCTAACTGTCTTTCCCACTCCAGAGTCCAAAGTCTTGGCGTCATTGGTCGATGTCTTCCAATATTCTCGACTAGCCTTTCCAACCACTCAACCAAAATATTAGGGAATTCGCCAAAGAAAATCTCATGCAAGTCCATGTAAATAAAATTTTGCAACCATTACTTGTCACTCATCCATGGGTTTCTGTTCTCTTTCCGAGTGAACTCTTGCACTTTCTAGTCTATCCATTCGGTGATCTCCTTATGAGTTGGTCTCCAAAACATACCTTCAACCACAAATTCCCGGTATTGGCAACATAACCATTTGTTAGCGCAATCTAGCAAGACCCTCGGTTCAAAATTAGCTTACCAACAAAACCCACCAGATATTATCCCTTTCGTTGTCACCTACGCACAGATGAAGTCTCATCCGAAATATCTATTGGGATTGCAAGAACCAAGTTTTTGCATGTATGGAAAGATTGGAGACAGTGGACATGACTCTTATTCCTTTGCACTTATTTAGTATTAANTCATTGGTCGATGTCTTCCAATATTCTCGACTAGCCTTTCCAACCACTCAACCAAAATATTAGGGAATTCGCCAAAGAAAATCTCATGCAAGTCCATGTAAATAAAATTTTGCAACCATTACTTGTCACTCATCCATGGGTTTCTGTTCTCTTTCCGAGTGAACTCTTGCACTTTCTAGTCTATCCATTCGGTGATCTCCTTATGAGTTGGTCTCCAAAACATACCTTCAACCACAAATTCCCGGTATTGGCAACATAACCATTTGTTAGCGCAATCTAGCAAGACCCTCGGTTCAAAATTAGCTTACCAACAAAACCCACCAGATATTATCCCTTTCGTTGTCACCTACGCACAGATGAAGTCTCATCCGAAATATCTATTGGGATTGCAAGAACCAAGTTTTTGCATGTATGGAAAGATTGGAGACAGTGGACATGACTCTTATTCCTTTGCACTTATTTAGTATTAACTACTTCTTTCTTTATTGTCTAACTACTTTCTATAACATTCATTATGATTTAAATAACAACCATTCACAACATCATTCATGATACTTATGTGCAATACTCATATGCAGAACAATACTATTCTATCATGCATAACTAGCAAAAAGTATCATTCATACATGAAAACACATACGTGGTTCACCCAACTTTGGGCTACGTCCACAATGAATGGCTTCTTTATTTATCATTTAGCAATTGCTCCAGGCTTGCGTGCTGCACTTACATAGATATATATCATCGACATCTTCCCTTTTCCTAGCCCAAACACTCTATAGTGAAAGCCTCTCTCTCTCTGTTACAAACTCCTTACCAAACATAGAACAGACAAAAAAACACACAATACTTATGCACTAGAGAAAACCTAATCTTCCAACCCATTACAAATGTATACATCAAAAACTAGGGCTTAAAACCCTACTTGGTTCATCCCAAACACTCAGTACATTGCATGTTCACTTCAATAAATTAGTTTTTCGATTGCTTTCTTCCACTTTTCCATTTGCATGCTGCTTTTGCGCATCCTTCTATCTTTAGGATGTTGAGCTGTCACTTTTCCTTCTCCTTCTTTATTCTCTTCCTTGTTCTTCTTATTGCGCACTTTCATCCTCATTGCATCTCCGTTGCATATTTCCTCATCTTTATCTTCCTCTATGCACCTCTTCTATACTTAGGATTTTTCTATAAAATTGTATTTCAAAACTTCCTGCCCAACAATATATCTGTTTTTTCTTCATTAACTCAGCTGAAATTTGTCCAATTAGACAAAGTAATAGTTCCCCCCTCCAAGAATAATGTTAATCCTCGCAAAAATTAGAGAATTATCCTTTATTTTGTGTGAGGGTTTTGGGAATATGGGGTTCTATTGGTATTTCCCCTATCTTCTCGAGTTCACTATTGAGCAATGTAGCAATTTGAAGGAACTTTCTGCAAGTGTTTGTAATATGACTTCCCTTCGATGATTGTCCATCTCAAATTGTCAGGATCTTCTTAAGTTATCAGATGATATAGGAAATCTTAGTTGTCTGCAAATGCTCATATTGTACGTATGTCCAAGTTTAAAAGAGCTACCACATTCAATTTGTAAACTTGGACAACTAGAGTTTTTGGATATTTCACTGTGGACTATAGTGTCAGTGAGAGAAAGACAGTTAAAATTCAATGAGTACGGGATGATGCCACCTTGCACTAAAATTCAATGAGTACGGGATGACACCACCTTGCATTGAGCATGCGTAAGGTAAGCCACTTTATTTTGATTCTCTTTAATTCTTCTTCTTTAACTTCTGTTATTTCTTCCTCTTTATCTTCCTCATTGTGGACACCAATTTAGCCTTTGTTTTTTATGCTTATGGGTCTTGAACCAGAAGGTGAGAATATTGAACTGCTCCTCAACCAACTATGATATATTAGAATTCTAAATTAGACTAAAATCTATTTATGAGATTTTGCATCTGAGTTACCGTGACTGCTAGCTTGTATTGAATCAAGCTAGGTTGGGTGGTGTTCAATTGAATTTTCATGATCCAGAGTACTTCGGTCACTGGCCATGATAAACGAGTTTGTTTCTCCCCTCCAAAGCCTATGATTTTGAAGTCACTAATTGACATTTTCTAGAAAATTCAAAAGTTCAAAATTAAGATGTATATGTGCTTGTTTTTACCTTTCATGAGTCGTTCTAATTGAATGCACAGAGGAGCATGTAGATGATTTTGAAAAATAAGAATATAGATTCTCTTCATCATCGTTCTCTGTGAGATGTTGCTTCTAGCTATCGCTGATCGATTGGTTTTGGCAGTCTTGAGTTTGGGATTCTACTCATATATATGCCAAAAATTGTTTTAGTATTGACAAAAGTAGAATTCAATAGAATAGTGTAGAAACAAAGAAATAAATTAATTAACATGGTTTCCTTCGTTGTTCTTTTTAGTGCAATACATCTGGAAAATATCAAAGAATATCCCATTAAAACATGAGTTCAAACTTGTGTGTTAAGAAAACACTAGATATACAACTTCGAATTAAAAGAAACAAATGCACACCTGCAATTGACTTTTGACATTGGAGATTGTAAGTCCCTTCACATTCATTAACTAAAGAACAAGCTTTCTTGTTGCCTCTGTGAAATATCAGCACATTTACATTGTCTAGTTAACCCTTAAAGGCACATTGAATAAGTTGGATTCACTAGCACCCAGATGTTTTGACGGAACAAGTGGCGGTTGCAGTGAAATGGGGATGGAAGAAATTTGTATGCGGGTTTCCACTTAAAAGGAGGATGAGGCATCGACTACAGTAACTTGTGGTGGATTGTTGAGTGTCAGTGGTGCAGAATCTATATCAATTTGCAAGCTTGCACTTCCCAAAAAATTGCAGCAACTGTATTGATATCAGTGTGCATCAACTACATCAACATGATATGAATTGAATCAGAGTCTAGACAAGCATTGTATATAGTGCCAGTGTCAATTACTAATTTTCAAACTTTCTCCATCCCAAGAACATCATCGTTGACTGCGCAATAAGACTCCAATTTGATAAACCAATCTTAGGATAAATAAATAAGTTTCATTATTTTATAAAAAAAAGAAAATTCAATGTATAATATGAAATTATAGGAAAGATGCAAATTTATTTGGGTGAACAAATAAATTAATAGACATTTAAAAGTGAACAAATATTATATACCAGGCCAAACTATATATATGTTTTGATATATTGTTAAACATTAAAAAAATTAAAAGAATGTTTGTGAGTCTGTTAATTGTGCGTGCCATTAATTAAATGAGAAAACAAAGTAATAAGAAATCTTATACAAAGTAAAAAGCAAGTTCGAGAATGGCAATGAAGTATGATTTTTAAAAGAATCAAGTTGTCAAATATATAACGATATAACCTCTGAAAACCCTTCATATATTTATATGCACCACTTTAAATAAAGTTGTTTTTGGATTTTACCCGAATATCGTTTTTAATAAACCTAATGTTTACTCTTAATATAATTTTCTCTCTTTTTTGTAATTATTAAATTTCTTTCATTTTTAATGGTAAGGTATACATATCATAACAACACATACATTTTTCATAGTAAGGTATACATATCATAACAACACATAGTACAAGACTTATTTATTTATATTTTTGTGTAAAAAGTACATTGCCTTGTTATTCAGGAATAGATACAATGCCATATTATGTAGGTAGCCGATACAATCCATAAAACACATGTGATTTTTTTGGGGTAGACATAATATCCAACGTTTAGCTCTCTCCCACACTATGAACATAGTAACTACTCCCCCAAATCCAATTCCTACTCCCATCCCCAATGCTATCAATGGCATCTTTTCATTTACATGAGTCAACCATTCCACTCTAACATGATTAATCTCTCTAGTACTATTACCTTCTCCCACAGGTTCTTCTTTTCTATTGCTACATGTATCTAAAGGACATCCCCATAAGCATTTATTCCTTTGAAATGAAGATACATCAAAAGTTGAAAATTGTGTCCCTGTTGGAATTGGCCCACATAGGTTGTTGGATGAAACATTCAGTTTGTGCAACCAATGTAACTTAGAGAGTTCTTCAGGAATTAGGCCAGTCAAATTATTTTTGGCCAAGTCCAACACCTCTAAAGTAGATATGTTACTAAGAGATGTGGGTATTGGCCCTTCCAATTGGTTCATGGATAAATTCAGCCATCGCAAGCTACTCATATCTCCTATGCTTGTAGGTATTTCCCCTGTAAGATTATTGTTAGACAAATCAAAGAAAGTGTTCGTAGGTATCACCTTTGGTAGTCTAATATGTTCTTGATAAATTGATATAGATACATTTTTTATGAAATTTGAACCCGGTTCATAATAGTCAGCAGACAAGCTTCCCCCTTGCACAGATATATTGACTGCAAATCCCTTAAGCCTCTCAAGATCAAATGGTATTCTTCCACTAAATTTGTTGTTGGATAAATCCAACCATTGCAACTTCATGAAATTTGTAATCCATTTAGGAATATCACCACTGAAATTATTATAACCAATGTTTAAAACACTCAAGTTATGGAAAAATGCCATGTAGTCAGGAAGCTGCCCCGTNGAGAGTTCTTCAGGAATTAGGCCAGTCAAATTATTTTTGGCCAAGTCCAACACCTCTAAAGTAGATATGTTACTAAGAGATGTGGGTATTGGCCCTTCCAATTGGTTCATGGATAAATTCAGCCATCGCAAGCTACTCATATCTCCTATGCTTGTAGGTATTTCCCCTGTAAGATTATTGTTAGACAAATCAAAGAAAGTGTTCGTAGGTATCACCTTTGGTAGTCTAATATGTTCTTGATAAATTGATATAGATACATTTTTTATGAAATTTGAACCCGGTTCATAATAGTCAGCAGACAAGCTTCCCCCTTGCACAGATATATTGACTGCAAATCCCTTAAGCCTCTCAAGATCAAATGGTATTCTTCCACTAAATTTGTTGTTGGATAAATCCAACCATTGCAACTTCATGAAATTTGTAATCCATTTAGGAATATCACCACTGAAATTATTATAACCAATGTTTAAAACACTCAAGTTATGGAAAAATGCCATGTAGTCAGGAAGCTGCCCCGTTAAACCATTCATACTTAAGTCGAGCAACAGGATGTTCGTACAGGAAGCCAAAGATGTAGACAGAGTCCCAGAGAAGTTATTGGAGTAAGCGTAGAAACTAGTGAGAGAAGTGCAATTGCCAACGCCCTTGGGGATTGGTCCCTCTAGGCTATTAATGGATAGATCTAAAATCTCAAGTGAAACCAAATTGCTAATGCTATCTGGAATAGTGCTAGAAATATTGTTATTATGTATGTCCATAATAATGAGATTTTTTAATTGACCTATGCCATGTGGGATACATCCAATTAAGTTGTTTGAATTCAAATCCATTTTTGACAGAGATTGAAGATTTACTATAGCTTCTGGAATGGTACCTTTGAGACTGTTGTTCCCCAATAAAAGATATTCAAGCTTGCTCAAATTTGTAATACTTTCTGGTATCTTGCCGCTGAGCTGATTTGAATCAAGATACATGTCCACGAGCTTACTCAAATTACCCAATTGAGATGGTATGCTTCCAAACAATCTATTATCACCCAAATATAAAGTCTTAAGGGAAGAATAAAACCCCAATTCACGTGGTATTCTTCCACTCAAATCATTCCCATACAAGATGAGATATTGTAGTTTTCGCAACAACCCCAATTCAAGTGGTATTGTGCCACTCAAATAATTGAAAGATAAGTCAAGCACAACTAGTTGAGTACAATTGCCAAGGGTCGGAGGGATGCGACCACTTAGAGAGGTATTACTAAGGTAAAGGGTGGATAGCGTTCTCATCAAACCCAAGAACGAAGGGATGGGACCACTGAAATTATTCGATCCGAGGTCAAGATAACATAGGTTTCTCATCGAACGCAAAATGAAGGGGATTGGACCACTGAAACTGTTCACACTCAGGTCAAGATAAGATAGCCTTATCATCGAACCCGGAAAAGAAGGAATTGGACCACTGAAACTGTTAAAGTGGAGGTCAAGATAAGATAGCCTTGTCATCGAACCCGAAAAAAAAGGAACTGGACCACTGAAACTGTTCTCCCTGAGGTCAAGATAAGATAGGCTTATCATCGAACCCGAAAAAAAAGGGATTGGACCACTGAAACTGTTCCCACTGAGGTCAAGATAAGATAGGCTTATCATTGAACCCGAAAAAGAAGGGATTGGACCACTGAAACTGTTCCCACTTAGGTCAAGATAAGATAGGCTTATCATCGAACCCGAAAAAGAAGGGATTGGACCACCGTGTATATAGCCTCGAATGGAAATTTTTCTGAGAGAGGTGCAGTTGCTGAGAGAAGTTGGAATACTTCCACCCAGGATATTCCAATCGAGGTAGAGATTTTCCAACTCGACTAAACGACCAAACTCTGATGGTATCGTCCCTGTCAACCCGTTCTCTGAAAGTTCGATCGATTTAAGGCGTGTGCAATTACACAATGCCTTTGGAATCGATCCTAGCAAATAATTGTAGCGGAGGTCAAGTATTCTCAGCGCTTTAAGCTGTCCGAATTCCGGTGGAATTATTCCTGTCAAATTATTAGCAGAAATATTCAACGTGTGCAATAAGGAGAGGTTGCCAAGATATGGGGAAAGAGTACCTCCCAATTGTAATTCATCATAATCATCATCATATATGGAAACAGGAAGTATCAGTGCAACAACTCTTCTGGTCTTTCGCCTGCAGGTAATACCATACCAGGCGCATACCTCCATTGAGTTCTCAGCTGTCCAGTTGGACAGCTTTCCAGATGGATCCGATTTGATATGCTTTTTGAAGGATAGAAGAGCTTCCACGTCCCTTCTCTCGTGACGATCCATGGATGATCCGTGACCATCCTCCCGCATAGTACGTCCATTCAAAACAAATTCATGAGAAGAAGAATCAGTCCGATGATAACTTAATCCGTCCATGTAGCCATAGCCATGAGCTCTCCAAGTAGAAGGGGAATTCGGCTTCGAGGGCGAGTAATTAATACCTACTGATAGAGTGTCCGCCATGATGATGAAGCACACGAAGATTAGAAAAAGAAGAGCTTTATGATCCATTTCTCCCTCTCCTAAACTGAAACGTCCTTCAAAGCTAAGTGAGTTGTGCTTTCGCTATGGACGTATATAAAAGGGGAGCAGCTACAGCGAACACCGGAAAGTCCTGCCTACAGCAATAACACGGAAAGAGAGAAATCGAGCAAGTTGCAACTACAGCGAACACCATAAAGTCCTGCGTACAGCAATGACGCGGAAGAGAGATCGACCAGTAAAGCGAAGACAATAAAGGCACAGAAATTGCCGTATCGAGAGAGAAAGTGGACGTATTGACTCCCGGTCGCCTTGGGCGGTGGCACTAGAGATGCCGTGGCTGGTGGGTTTCGAGGACATGTCAAAGTGAGTAGGTATCAATAATAGAGAAGTGATAAGACATGCCATGACCGCGTTGGAAAAATTAAAAGGCTAAATTCAGGTGAAGAAATCCACAAGAATTTGGTTGATTGGTATGAAATTGTTAAAGAAATTTCCACCCAAAATGTAAATTTTTCAATTTCTCAACTTACTACTAGGATAAATGGACACAGTTAGGCATAAAATTAATGATATCACGCAAATTCTATTACTTTATTATTATGATTTTCAAAAATATTATTATAATTTTTTTAAATAATATTCTTTAATATTTTATTAATTTTGTTTTTTAATTAAGTTAGTTGTAAGAGAAATTGGTTGGTAGCCTCAAGGGTTAGCTCAATTGGTAAGATGTATGCACATTCTCCAAGAGATGGGAGAGGTCACGGGTTCGAGCCTTGAGTCTTTTGAGGTTAGGGTCTCTGTTAGATTACCATCTCAATTGTTTACATGTACAAGAAATTGTATAGATTATTTGGTAGGACTGGTAGGTTTTCAAGATTTAAATCTATTTTTTGTGTTTTTTCTTTGTCTATTCCAAATTATTCACTAAAGCTCTTTGCCATAGTGTA
>SNQJ01S0016242.1:3832-30475 GCA_010110895.2 Picea sitchensis
TCATCTTGTACTTGAACATTTAAGTGGGGTAAAAGGAGGTTGCCCCCTCGAAGAGGCTTATTATCTGAAATTATCTCTTTTTCAAGGCGTTGAGTACTTTTCCTGATGTTTTTATATGCTATATTGATGTTTGGTTCTTAACACGAAGCAACCTAAAACTCTAATGTAAGATAATCTTTCCTCAATGTATCAATCTGCAATGGCACCTAAATTCCCAATAATTTGTTCTGAAATTCTCGGGGGAGGATGACCATAGACAATTTCATGAATTGGAATGACCACATTAGGTCAAATCTCATAAAAATAATCCTTTTAATTTTCCTCCCATAATTTAGAATGTTAGAAATGTATGGCCTTAGTAACAGTTGGAGTCCAACTCCAATTCATAAGAGGAAATGAGGTTCTGAAACAAATTGCATCCATAATATATGCAAACATATAGAAAGGAGCATGTTCTCCTTTAGACTTCCAAGTTTTGTAATCCCGAATTTGTTTAGCTAGGTTATCTAACAACATTTTTCCCCAATCAAAAGCATAACCCTCAACAACTTCATGAATTATAGGAACCCAATCTATAGTAAAATGTGTAGGATTTTTCTCTCCAAGCATTCTACAAAGCATAATGGAAATATACAAAATATGGGCATGAGAAGAGGCTGTAGAAAATATACCCTGGCTATCAATTTTGAATTTAATTGTATTTCCCCACTAGGATTTCACTATATCATGAACAGTTCTGCCATATTTTGTGCATTCACCATCCTCAAACTTCATTATAAATGATGTGTTGTAAGTATATTTTGGTTTGGGGATTAATATGTACATTACTTGAATGTCCTTGGATTAGAAAGAGCAGACAATGGTCTTTTGGTGATTGTAAATCGGGATATCCACATGATCTAAGGACCAACTTAACATATCAATATATGGCATTAATTTCATCTGAGTTGCAACTTTGTGAAGTTTTGACTTAGCCACCTGACTTAGCTTGGATACAAATGACTCATTTCCTTCTCCAGTTGAATCATCAGAATAGAGAGAGATTTCCTGCTCTAAAATTCTATAAACCTGCTTCCATGTTTTAATGAGATCCGTGAGTTGAGCGGTAGTATTTGAAAGAATGTTTTCATTTGGGTTTGGATCCTCAGTAAATGAATCTTGATTCTTTCTTTCTTTACGCGGTGTCGTGATTCTCAAATGTTGATGTTGACCTTCTTGTGAGAAGTAAAAATATATGAGTTCAAATTGTTGAATGCAAAATTTCTGGATGTTAATGGAAAAATTCTATGAAGTTCGAAATACCTTTATTTAAAGAAATGTTAATCACTAATTATCTTCTCATTAATCTATTGAGAGTATAATCATACTAAATCTGTCAAATTTATTACCTAACGGCTACAATATATTTCCCAATCTATTACCCTAGCCACATTAAATACACCTTTTAATGATCGTAATAAAGATACGATATTTCAATGGTTTGTCATTCAGGAGTTTTGAATGTGTAATAATAGATATCTCCCGAAGGCTAAATTCAAAAGACAATTATTCAACCTTTAATTTTTGTTTCGTTTTCATTGATCACGGCTTAAGTTCACTTTAACCTTAAGTTCTTTGGAACTCCACGACTTCGGAGCTTCATGAGTTTGTATTAGAGGTGAATAGAGTTTCCTTGAAGTTTGAATTCACGAAGTGATTACTTACCTTTAATCACACCTACCTAAACATTCTTAGCTCATTAATCTTTAGTGATTTATTATTACGATCATTCAAGCACTTTGGCACTTCGACGCTCCGACGCTCCGGCACTTGTTTGAATTTGTTCTTGATTGATCTCCCAGAGGACAATCTCCCAGAGTGATGTGGCAGTAATGACATCACTGTTGATGACATGTCATAAAAGTGAGTGACATGTGTCACCTGAAATCATGCCAATGATGTGACTACGGTGCCCAAAAATGATTTCCACGTGTCGGCACAAGTAAAGATTGACAGGTGGCATATGATGCATCGGTTGATTTATTTTAAAATATTTTTGCGGGAATTTGTGTCTCCGGGACTTTGGATCTTCATGAATTCAAGATTTTTTAGGTCTTTGAACACTTTGAGCTTGATCTCCCTTATAGAGAAGTCCGAAAGTGAACTTCGTACTTCCCTTTTTCTTAAACATTTTGCAATTATAGAACTCCGAACTCATGGGAACCGTCGATCCAGATGATTGTTAATTTTTTAATGGTTGGTATTCGATTCTCCATGCCAAGATGTAATGAAAATATATTTTATTCTAAGAAATGATATTCCTAAGTTTTTCAAAATTTATTTTGAAAAGACCAAAACAAAACAAGACTTCAAAATTTGATTTTTATTTGAAAATTTCTATAATGTTCTAACACAAGGCTAGCTGGATCAGAACCAACAACTTCAACATCATCAAAATTGACTTTGTTGCTAATACAGTGGGAAGAGATAGTGAATTCATTATGGACGTACGTTGATGCATATTACATGGCTTCCCTAAAATGGTTGAAGCTGAATTCAATTGGACTATTCAACTTATTAGCTATTCATATGGGATGGGGAATACCATACCAAAGTCAATGGATTGTAAAACTAAACAAAATAATGTCATGTTAAAATTAATGTTATGTAAAAATAAACAGAAAACTCATGCTAAACCAAATTCACCATAAAAATAAACATAAAAACCCCATGCCAAAAACAATTAATCATAAAATAACAACATAATCCTTTGTTGAAATTAATACACCATACAAACAATTTACTGATTAGACTAAATTTGCATGTTAGTATAACACCACCATGACATGGATAGTGATTCATGAGTTGAGAGACAATATATATTTTGATAAAGCATATCATCCATCATACCTATGTGATTTAATTTTTCATTTAATGACTATGCACATAATTTTGCTTCCATATTTCTTATCCACTCCTGTAGTTATCAAGTTTAGAGAATAATAGTCATTCCATTACGAGACTATAAACTAATCCTATTAAATATTGGTTCATGTTCTTTATTTGGTAGAGGAGACTTGTTGGTATGGAAAAAATTAGCTTCCTCAATTATGAAGGTTTACCTAAAGAAAAGGCACAATTAAAGTTTTTTTATTTTGAGTAATAAACCCTATCCTAACTATTAGCCCAATTATTGTTAATGATTTTATGATATCAAATCCAAACGTAGAATGCAATTTGTAGAAATGGAATTATAATCTAAATGCACATAGCTATGATATAAAAACTATAAAATGTTATTGAATTAAAATAATACAAATAATCATAGAAAATAGTTAATTGTTAACTAATTGTAAAATTTTAAAATAAATAGTAGGAAATCAAGAGGAAACAATGATTTAAATTCAAAGTGGCAGTTCCATAACCAATTCTTATTACCACAATTTAAAATAAAAGTAAAAATATATCATTAGTACATATTGTTAGTCTATAGTAAATATCTCTACCACGGGAATGCAAAGAGTAAACCCAACAATGATATACACTAGAATTGATTTCAGTAAACAAAGTGGAGAATAGGCTTTTCAATTCCAAAATGTAATGTAGTTTACATGTCAAAATTCCTTTTCACTTTGCTGTTCATGATATTATGAAAAAGACGAGAATAGGCTTTTCAATTCCAAAATGTAATGTAATTTACATGCCAAAATTCCTTTTCACTTTGCTGTTCGTGATATTTATGAAAAAGAGAGAAAAGAAAAGCTAAAATGCTTCATCTACTTTACTCTTGGTGTTGTATGTCTATCTTTAGGGGATTTGTCCGATAGATATTAGTTTATTTAAATCAGAATTTGCCAAGATTCAAAAAATTCCTAATTTCATGATCAAGTTAATACTCATGTTACTCTATTGTTAACTCATAAACTGATAATTCACTCTCAAATTTAGTTAGTCTTTTGTTTAGCTTAAGCATAAAAGAGTTTATCAAGTTGATATTCCATGTCATGATTGTAATATAATCCTTTAGCTTCTCCTTGGTGGAAAAAGATCTTGTCCATTGCTAGCCTTCAGATTTATGATGTTGTTCTAATGCTCTTGTGACTTCTTTTAGGATCAAGAACTTTGGAGAAAACCAACAATTTTGATAATTGATTCTATTAGCTGCTAAACTTGATGTAATTATGCAAATGAGTCATTTACTTCTTACTTTTCTCAGTATCTAATCTATTGTTAACTCATAAATTGATAATTCACTCTCAAATTTAGTTAGTCGTTTGTTTAGTTTAGGCATAAAAGAGTTTATCAAGTTGATATTCCATGTCATGATTGTAATATAATCCTTTAGCTTCTCCTTGGTGGAAAAAGATATTTTCCATGGTTAGCCTTCAGATTTATGATGTTGCTCTAATGCTCTTGTGACTTCTTTTAGGATCAAGAATGGATTGTTTTCTCCCAAGGATGGAAACCAACATTTTTGGCAATTGATTTTACTAGCTGCTAAACTTGTTGTAATTATGCAAATGAGTCATTTACTTCTCTCACTAGCATAAGTCATTTACTTCTCTCAGTAGCTAGCTTGTTGCTTGATGTTTCTAGCTACTATGTCCTACATTATTTAGTAGGATATCCTATTTACTCATCTCAGGGATTTTTGATGGTGAATTTATATGATCTCATTGCCATCGTTTTACCTAGTCAAACCATGCTTCTATGTACCTTTGAGATTCTTTCCATTATTCAACATTATTAGTCAACTGAGGATCTTGTAATTTTTCATAAAAACGTTATTTGAACTAAATTAACAATTGAACCCTGCCTGCATTCTATCTCAAGAAACATTCATCTGACGTAATCTTTTGTTTGAAGAAGCATTCTAGCTCTGCCTGCATTCTATCTCAGGAAACAATTAACAATTGAACCCTGCATTCTATCTAAGGCAACAATTAACAATTAGAGCCATTAACCAGACACAAGCAAGATTTCATGGAGAGAAAAATGAAAACTGTTATCCAAAATATCACCTTTGGCTTTATGGGAACCAATGCACATAAATCGGAGAATAAATCAGTCATCTGTTCTCGCCTCTTGCCTTCCGCCACAACATGGTGGATAGCAAGCTTGTCATAAGGATTTCTAAAGGCCATGCTCCAATTGGCAGAATTATTGGTATAGCTTAATAATCGAGGAATTTTAGGGTTATTGGTGTCATTCAAATAAATGGATACACCGCTTCTGCAAAGACGATTATCTTTTGGGCTTAAAGGTGAATATATTGAGAAAATACAATATTACAGGCACAACAAGATAACTGCAAGGACCAATAACCTTCTACAAAGGAGAGAATGATCTATTAGATTTGCTTGCTGATTACATCTAAGAGCTCCTCTATTTATAATAGGCTGAGAGGAGACAACATTGATGAAGGTAGATGGATAACTCTCTCATGAAGTAATGAGACAAGTAAATGGATGGGATAAGTCAAAGAAGCACATGGTGATTATCCATAAACAGCCAAAAAAGGATGACATGACCTACCTATCTAAGTAAACTTATATATCAACACCGCCCCATAAGTGCAACTTAGGGAAGTAAAAAAACAAAATAT
Source organism: Picea sitchensis (assembly GCA_010110895.2). Classification (NCBI taxonomy): domain Eukaryota; kingdom Viridiplantae; phylum Streptophyta; class Pinopsida; order Pinales; family Pinaceae; genus Picea; species Picea sitchensis. Next base: position 9,417 of record SNQJ01S0016242.1, read on the forward strand.
ATGAATCATGCATACGAGCTAACTAATGTATCCAATACAAACTCTCATAAGTGGAGAAAAGGAGAAAATCCGTAGGAAAAAAAAACTCCTCCCCTAAAGAGAGAAAACAACAGAAAATAGGAGGTCTTAAGGTAACCCCCCAGAGACAACTTCTTTGACCCCAAGCATCAATCGTAGTTGTAGAAAGTGAGGTGATGCCAAAGGTTTAGTGAAGATGCCAACAACTTGTGCTTCAGTAGGCAAATACTCCAGGTTGAGAACACCATCCTGGATGAGTTAGCGAATGAAGTGCATGTGGATCTCAATGTGTTTGGTCCGTTGATGTTCCAATGGGTTGCGAGAGATGTGTATGGCACTCTGATTATCACACCAAAGAGTGGTGGGACGATCCTGCTGAATGCCTAACTCTGTAAGGAGTTGTTGAATCCAAGAACCTCCTGACTTGCAAGAACTGCAGCACGATATTAAGCTTCCACAGAGGATAAAGCAATTGCAGATTGCTTTTTACAAGACCATGTAATAGGTGCAGAGCCAAGACAATAGACAAAGCCAGATGTGGAATTTCGATCATCAACCGAACTAGCCCAATCAGAGTCAGTGAATCCCACAAGCTGAGAGGCACCAGAAGAATACTGAATACCAAAATTGGTAGTACCCTGAATGTACCTCATAATGCGTTTAGCTGCCTTCCAGTGACTCTCATGAGGATCTTGAGAGAACCGAGAGAAAAGTCCTACTGCAAAAGACATGTCAGGACGTGTATGAGTCAGATACAACAAACTCCCAATCAATTGTCGATACAATGAAGGATTAATATGTGGTGATGAGAAACTGGCAGAAAGTGTGACTCCTAACTGAAATGGAGTAGGAGTAGGTTTACAATCAACCATGCCAAAGCGCTGAAGTAAATCAAGTGCATACTTCTGCTGAAAAATGGAGATTCCTTCAGAAGACTGAAGAACCTGGAGACTAAGAAAATAATGTAGAAGCCCCAGATCTGTCATATCGAATTGTCCCATCAATGCTTGCTGAATACTCTGAATCATAGATGAAGAACTCCCAGTGAGAATTAAATCATCCACATACAGAACCAAAATCAAGAGATCAGTTCCATGGTACCCTACTTTTGAGTGTAAACTATAGGATCAGAATGACAGTGATCAAACTCGGAAGAAATTAGAAAACTATCCATCTTTTCATACCAAGCTCGAGGAGCTTGTTTGAGACCATAAAGAGAACGTCTAAGCCTACAAACAAGAGAAGAATCCTGCATGGGCTGCTCCATGTAGATTTCCTCATCAGTCACCATGTAAAGCGCTCTTCCCGTATCCATCACGGTGAAGTGACCATCCTTGTGAAGCGACCCCGGAGAAGAACAAAGGTGTATAGAATTCATCTTGGCTTAGCGAGGGGCAAAGGTCTGAGTGAAATCCCTTCAACTTGGTGAAAATCCCTTGTACAAGACAGCGTGCCTTATGCTTGTCAGCGAGGCCATCGTTGCATACTTAGTTTTATAGATACATTTACAACAAACTAGCTTTCATCCCTTTGGAAGAGCCGCGAGATCCCGTATTATTCTTCATCAATGAAGAATACTCCTATGTCATGGCAACATCCCATTCAGGTATGCCAACAGTGTTATAAAATTGTTGTGGATCATTTGAGATAGTATGACTCAAGAAGGATACACCTATTGTTTGTGATTGAATAGGGAAAGAGTAGAAATTTGAATAAATCGGTTGGCTCATAGCCAGCACAATGAAGTCTTTCTCTCATGAAATTTCCTCCTAAGATGCAGTTCTTGATCAAGTTCATGTTCTTGATCAATTTGTTCATGTTCAAGATCAATTTGTTCATGATGCTCATGCTCCATTTCTGCAGGTGGTAGATTTTCTTCTTGTTGATTTTGATGTTGAACTTCAAAAGGTTCGTCATCATTTTCTAAAACAAATTCAACACAATTGTCTACATGACAATCCGAAGATGGAGAAGGATTTGATGTGGGTTGAATCTTTCATCAAAGCGAACTGACCTTCGTCGAAAAAGACTTCTTTAGTAATAGGTTCAAATAACCTATATGCTTTTTATGTCCTCACAATAACCAATGAATATTAATGGTTGGCTTTTCTTCTCCACAGCTTTGCATTTTTCAACTGGTATTAAGACCCATGCTTTGGTACCAATACTCTAAGAGACATCCCAGCCGAGGCTTAACATGAAACCAAGCTTCCTCTCTCTGAGTCTTATCGATCTTAGATGAGGCATCTGTACGAATGTAGTTTGCAGGTTCTTTGCTTCAGCCAAGGAGGTGCCATGTTGTTGGTGAATCATGGAGTTTATACATTTCTTTTGAGTATTCACGATTTCTTTCTTTGACAACTTACCAGTACTGTTGAGGTTGTAGAACAGTGAGTTGATGATAAATGCCATGTTCTCTTAAAAAATATTTGAATTCCTGATTGACATACTCCCCCATTATCTGTGCGTAGTTTCTTGATAAGAGAGCATGAGCCTTCTCAACAAAAGCCTTGAAGTTCTTAAAGTAGCAAGGACTCACTCTTGTGCCAATAAAGTGATACACCCAAGAGTGTGAGAAGTCATCAATGAAGGTGAGTGCATACCTAGCCCCCGAAAATGAGCGAGTTGGAAATGAAATGAGATCACCTCGCCAACTCAAGAGGTGTTGCTTAACCGCGCCATGGTTTTCAACTGGGAAAAAGGATGCTTGTTTCTGGAACCTGGCGGATGACTCCATCGATTAAAAGAAACTTTAGGAAGACCAAGCACCAATTTTTGAATTGCCTTAGCTAGCTATGAATATCGTAGTTGAGATGTTAAATCTTTCATCTAGAAACACTCAAAGCATCAACGTAATGCGATGAGAAATAGGAACCTAAGGAAGACTCAAAGAAGCAAACTTATACAGACGATAACTATGATCTACTTTTCCAGATGCAACAATAATGCGGATTTTGGCCAGTTCTCGGATGATTACATCATTAGGAGAAAACTCTACTTTTTTCCCATTTCCAGAATGACAAATCTAATATATAGAGAGAATATTTGTAGAGATGTTAGGAACAAGAAGAACATCATTAATGCACCCTTTATCTAGCAGCAGCACACCCGTTTGAACTACGGGCTTACTCGCTCGATACCAATTTGTAGTGTGTACTTTTTTGCTTACGAGGGCTTTTAACACTATGTAACAATGCGTACACACTACGTTGGTTACATAACACATCTGATCCTATTATATAATCCACGTGCATTTAACGATTAACACATTCAACATAGAGTATTCATATGAAATATTGCCATAATCAACAAGCAATTAGCTTTTCATATTAATTCATATACACATTTGGAAAAATGATGATAATATATACAACACGGTCATGCCCGAAATGTGATAATAACATAGTTAGATACTTATCTTGTGGCAGTGGTGAAATCCACCAATCTGCAGGCCTTCACGAACCTCCCAACCTTAGAACCCACTGCTCATAACTCTCACTTGATTGGGTCCTGCCAGAAGTACAGGAATAAGCTCCACCCTAAGGCAAGGAATCTAGGCTCGGGCTGAGGTTATAGGGAATTCAGTGACACATAACCACTAGGAAGAATGTTCTCCCATGAATCTCCCATGCTCACTACCCACAGACCCTCATTCCCCACATCTTGTTCCACCCGGGGCTTGCACCTTCTGTCCTGGGCAGGTCCTTTGGCTACCAATCTCCCCTACAGGTTTGCAAACGGTGGGACGGAAGTCTCGAGACTCTATGGAAGCTCGGGGTTCCTTCCAGGAGTTCTCCCTTCCCTCTGCGCACTCTCTCACTTGGAGGAGTGGCTCACAGTCCAAAGCCTCCACAGGGGCCAATACCTACGTGGTCACAACCTTACAGGGGAAATAAATCTGAGGGCTTCCCCCGGTTCCAACAATCTGGAAGATGATCTCACGGTGGATCACGATTTTGGAGCGGGGACTCCACCCATACAGAGCCTTTCGGCTTCAGAATAGCAAAGATTCTTCCACTCGAATTCAACACAGACTTCCCGTTCAGGGGGAATGCACCTGCGTTCCTCCCACCATTTGGGAATTCATGTGTCCTTCAAAAGGACTTAGGATAAAGAACATAAAATGCACAAATCTTTTGGAATAATAATAAAATATTATCCTCAAGCTTAAGCCCCTAAACAGCCCTTTCCACTTTATAGCCGTTCTTGCCCACTCTATAGGCGCTTAGTCCCCCTTCTCTTTCATCGTGGTCGGTTTGCACGTTGTGGTGTTTATATTTTATTAGTGATTACGCATACCTTTACGCACGTTACAGCAGCAGGCTCGACGAACACACATAAGGAGGCTTTACGGCCTAACAAAACCTATAAGCCTACCGCCTTATACAAAACTTGGCTCACCGACCTATAGAACATGTCTACAATTCATTTCATATATCATGATATATGAAATGAATTGCAACGGGGCTCGACCTTGGGGACACTACAATCCCACCTCCCCTTATTTTTGCGCGTCCTCGAGTGCAACACCTTTCCAAAATCTTAAAAATATGTGGGTACTCTACCAGCATAACCTCTTCATGCTCCCCGTAATCGCCGAGGACATTACCCTGAGGTCCACTAGGCCTTTACAGAGTTCTATGGCTCAATTAGGGCGTTTGTTTTTCCTGTCAAATATGCGTACAGGTTGCACTTGCAGGACACTTTCTGTTTCCACCTGAATCATATTCCAATGGATTACATGATTAGCATCCGGTTATATATATATATTTCTTATGTAATGAAATAAGATACACCTTAGGTAAGGTCATAGATGCATGTAATGCAACCATATATGCAATAACATATGTATGTATCACAACCAATTTAATAATATTAAAACTATATACAACATACACAGCATAGAATAAATAGAGAATTGTAATTAACTTTTGATTCGGAAAGACCTTCCACCTCGTGGTAGAGCTATGACTCCATCGAGCAATGGATTCCCAAGATAGCCAAGGTCCTGATCCTTATCCGCATGGTCTAGGCCAAGGTATCAGACCTCGGTAGCACTCCCACCATTCAAACCTTGGCATTGCACTCCAACCAGCGGTCTCTCATTCCCCACTTGCATGTCCACCCGAGAGTATACACCTTCTGGCTTGCAGTCCATGATTACTACCACCTCCCTTCCTTGGGCTTCGGCAGCAGTAGGACTAGGAGAGATCTTAGGCTGCCAGAGTGGCTCCGGGGTTCGGCCCGCCCTCAAGGGTTTCCAAGCAACATCTTCAGGAATACTCTTTGTAGCCAACATTTAACTTTTATCAACATCATCTCTCATGATAACTACATGTGTATGATGAGAGAGTACATACAAGAATTCATTTTTAGGAATTCCAATTAATTCGAAGGAAATTCATCTTTTATTCCCAAACATGACATCCTATTTCATGATTCATCTTGGCTTTGCCACATTATGAATGCAGTAATCCCTGTGATTTTTCCACAGTCACAAAACTACCTACAATTTTCATGCAAACTTCTTCTTGCCTTCCATCTCATAAATTGTGGTGTACTACGTACATCATAATTCAATATGTATGACATCTTATGCAATAATCTTAGAATTTTTTGCACCTGGCAATTCAATCACAGTTACCAAACAACTTGACCAATAAAATGACTTGTCATTCTATGCATATGCATGTCACAAGAATGGAGACTACATAAAATTTTAAGTTCATTATTTCAATTTTCTGAACATAAAAGATTTTGTAGCAGGTCTCCATTCTTGTGACTACACGACGTAACTTTTCGATCCGCAGGTGTTTAGGTTCCTAAAATGTTCTCCAATTTGGGGGAGTTAGCAACATTTGATATCAACATAATTATTTCCGTACAATAATATATAGTAAATATGCTTACCAAACATATTCAACCATTGCACTTAGTATGCATTATCCTTATTATGCAAGAGTGTGATTCTCAATGCATTCTTATTCAGTCTTATGCATTGAATTACATAATGCTTTCTCTATCTAGGTCATGTATCTCACCATCCATGGGTTGGAATTACGTAACATGTTTGACACATTCTCCATACACTTCTATTATCTTTCCAATTGATTGGATGCCTTCCTTTCCAACACGAACACTACACCAAGGTATAATTCTGTGGTTTCCATTAGTGTTAGCAAAAAGGTTGACCATTTGCATTCAAAAGTAGGAAGCTTATGGTACCTAGTGTGGCTCATAATCTTTCCATATATGTAACTTTCCATATCCAACCATGTCACGGTCTCATACATGACTAACTTTCTTGCATTCATTCTTGTAACAAGTTCTTATTTTTTAATTCTTTGGTTGTACCCCATAGCAAATTAACGCTGAGCATTCTACTATGTGGGTATTGTTGCATTGAAATAAAAGCTTTGAATTAACCGCGATTTCTCTTGCTTTACCACATCGGGTGGTATGCATTCAAATAATATAATCATGTGATTTATGTACTTAGCTAAGAAAATTCTTACCATAATTTCCTTTTCAACAATTATGCAAAAGGTAAAACTCATGCACGCGCGACGCCATTAAAGTTGTACTGAGAATGTCGATGTGATAGAATCTTTCGTAGCTTCTTTTATCAGACTTATAACCAATTCTTCAACTCTATGTTGCTTCCTTCATGAGGCAACAAAATTACCAACAACACTTACAACATGCAAGCATTCTTTCCTATGAACACAGCCAATCAAGCCATAACATGCTGCGCCACGCACATTAAACCTGACTTCTTTCTCCTATGCCCTTTTTTTTGGATCCCGGAAGCATTCAATTCTTCTAGGATTCACAAGTTTCTCCTACATATTGCTTGTCTATGACCATGCACCTATCCAAATAGTTTGTTGACGTGCAGTTGTTTCGATATGAGTTACCCTCGACTCTCTCTATCCCGAAATCCGAAACAAGAGTCTAGCGTGTGCTAGCTCTTCCTTTAACTTCCCTTAGAGTTGACATAAGCGAGAAATTGGGATTAGCTCCTCGCTTTCTCCAGGGTCGATATCCAGAACCCACGCCTCGGATCAAGGTCCACAACTTTTTGGGTTAGGCAGGTTCGGAGTCAACTCCTTAGAATTGACAATTCCGTTTGGGGTTTCGAAAACAGTTTCCTTTTCTTTTCTTTTGGTTTCTGGATTTCCAGAAATCACGTGAGTCATATCCAAAAACCACTTGATGTAGGCATGAGGCTACAACCTCACCTTGGCTCCTGCGGATCTCTCATTTCGGTTCATATTAGGTGGTGAGCGAGCGTCATTGGACTCCCTTCGGAATCGGTTGAAAACCGATCCATGGGATCGCCTTCTTTCCACGTGCGGCCTGCACTTGCGTACCTATGACTTTCACGATTCGGACTTGGTTTTCGAGGTTTTGTGATCCCCAATGACAAGAGTTCCCTGTTCTCTCAAACTCGGTCTCGATGAGCCAGTGTGATATGGCCCTTTTACAATAGCTCTCCTGGCTCCAATTCACGGCCCACATGACCACTAATAATTCACAAGATCCGGCCTTTCCTCCTTTCGATATTTTGGACTTCGTAATTCCGAAATGCAAGGGATTCATGTGTTCAGGATCCGCGAAATGTTGATCCCCAACTTTTTGCGGATTCTTGAAACGCGTCCCAGATGAATGAACGTTCTAGATTAAACCTCGGACTTCACCTAATGCCAAGTCAAACTGCTCCCATATGTGAGTCCCGATGGCCAATTTATCGATTTGGATAATCACGCGACACACATCCTTCCTCAGATCCACGGCTAAAATCCTTTCGTTTTTTTTGCGACTCAAAAGGGCCTCGGAATCTTGCTTTCCAAATCTCCGATATTTCGATGGGATCTTGATCTCACCCACGTGTCCCAAGCGGTGATTTGACTCGGTCGGTTCCAAAAAATTTTCCCATGGAAATTTCTATCTCCTTGTCCACCTGCTCCAGATTCTAGAGTCACCGAAACTCCAGATGGAGTCTTCCTTTTCGGACTTTCTAAGATCTTAGATCTCATGCCATGTCCCCTCAAGATGGGCGATCGATGTACTCTACAGCGATTTAGCGATAACACGTTGTTCGAGTCTTGTCCTCGAGATTAACAATCTACCCGAATCCTGATGTGCCGATGGAATCTCTCCTTTCGGGACTTCCCCCAATGGTCTGGATCTCCAACACGTGTTCCCAACAGATGGATGACCTTGATACAACCTCTCTATTTCAGGATTTTCGATGCCTTGATGACAGAAATCCTCTGTCAGCTCAAAACCCGTTAGATATCGGCGAGGTCCCTTTCGATCTCGCCGTGTCCTCAGCGATGAATGACTCCGTCGGTCACAGGATTTTCATATGAAAATTCAGATCTCATATCGCCAGTGACTCCGTTCCACGAACCGATATCAATGGCCACACCCTCGTGGGACTTTGCCTCTTGTTCACGGGAAAACCTTACGTGCAACTCGGCCGGTCAGATGGATGTCGGGTCTGCAGATCCAAAGATCAACGGTCGATTCAGTTCTTCCTGTCGCGCTTTTACTCGAGAGACTAAACTTTCCGACATCTTCTCTTTGTTCCAGCAATTTCGTGGGTTCTTAGCTCTAGATCGGACGGTCTTGAATCATTTATTCACATTGCTTTAGCTCTGGCGCTACTCCACCGGGCGTGAAGTGAATCTCCTTGTCGTCGATCGTGACTGGCACATTATCCCTCGACTTGCACTTTTTCCAGGCCTTGGAAGAGATTCAAGTCCTCAAAGGTCTGACCTTTGCTTGTTTCTCCCTCTGCGAGCTCCGCGAATTTGAGTCCTATTTCAGCTCTCGATGATGATATCTTGAGCTTATCCTCTCGAAATCTCCGAGGATTCTTTGATTTCGCCTCTGGTCTTCACATGCACCGCCGGAGGTGCTATCCGTCGAGCTTTCTGGCTTCAACCTCCGCGAAACCGATTCTTTTCTTCCTTTCTCCCGGATGGAGAATTTGGCGCCCTGCCAGGTACGTCCTCTGGTGAGCCTTCGGTGTTTAGAAACCTGTGAAGATCGCCGATTGGATTCTTCTTCTAAGTTCGAACTCAAAGAGTTCTCTTCTCTTCCACTATTCATATGCGCCTGTCTCCAATGCCCACACGGTATCTTTTCACGCAGAACATTCAAAATTCTTTCCTGCATTGCACTCCTTGCTGCTCAATGCCCATGGCGAATCTCAATCCCCAGTGATTCTGGTTCTTCTTGAACTCACAACAAATTTCTTCTTATGTGCACCATTGTGCATATTCTCAATTCCCACTTGGCGGAGCCTCTACAGAATCTGTAGTGATTCTGGTTCTCCTAAGAACTCACAACGAGTTCTTCTCCAATGCCTCTTGTGCATATGCTCAATGCCCACTTGGCGGGCGTCCGCGAGAACTCTTAAAGATTACGTGCAGCTTTGTTTCTCATCGTGTAGCCTTCCCTCTGGGGTGTTCAGCAACCTCGGGTCTTCTCCACTTTGAGTTGTTGATTTGGTGTGTGCCCTGACACGTCTTTGTCTGAATCTGCAGAGTTCAAATATGCAACTTCTATGCATGGCTATATGTCGAGGAACCAGCGGTGTTCACACCCTCCCCAGTGTATTCCGAAGACCTCTCAAGCCTAAAACCAAATCAACTCCTGCAAATGCACAACTACATCTGACATAAATTCACGACATAAATGTCAGAATTGCAAGACATTCATTCAACACATAAATACATGCAGAGTAAAGCGCTCGTTTGTATTAATAAAATGCCTCTTTACAAAGGTGTTCGGTTTCGGACTTTAGAGTCTCGGCTCCTTCTCTCCTACGCTCTCTACTCACGGACTCTCTCCTAATATACATACGGTGTTGAGTCCTCTCTCCTTATGGCCATATACCACACCGACTGCAGTTTCACACGTCGCTAAATCTCCTGAGCTTAAAAGCTCGTCTAGCAACTCCTTGACACACTTTGGAGCAAACCGAGGGTTAGAAATTGGCCTTCGGACCCAATTTCCCTACATTATTCTGGAGTCAAAGACTACTCCCGGCCCATCTGGAACCAGGTGTCAAAACCTAGCTTTGATACCAATTTGTAGCACACCATTTTGAACTTCACGGGCTTCTGGCGTTGCTCGATACAAATTTGGCAGGTGTACCTTTTTGCTGCGAGGCTTTTAGCAGCACTATGTAACAATCGTACACCCCACCTTTGGTTGTAACACATAGGTCGATCGCCATACATCCATTTAACAATTAAACACATTCAACAGTATTCATGTAGTGCTTCACAATCAACAAGCAGTAGCTTTAGTATTAATTCATATACATAGCGGTAAACATGATACATATTATATGTACAACACAATCATGCCAAAATGTGATAATAACATGGTGAATGCCCATCTTGTGAGCGGTGGTGAAATCCACCAACAAATGCAGACCTTCCACGAACCTCGAAGCCTTAGACCGCGTTGCTTATCACTCAGCGATTGGGTCACCTTTGAGCTGGGACTAAGTTCCACCACAAGGCAAGGAATCTAGGCTGGAGTGAGGGTTGCAGTGATCCACACACAACCACGAGGAATGCTCTCCTACTGGGAATCTCCCAGCTCACTTTACGCCCGCAGGACCCTCATTCCCCACATGCTGTTCCACCCCAAGAGAGTGCAACTTCTCTGTCACCCAGACAGTCATTCCTTAATCTCCCTACCACCTTGGGTTGTAGGAGCGAGCCGGTTGAGGAAGTCTTGAGACTCCCATGGCGACTCTGGGATTCCTTCTAGGAGCTCTCTCCTTCCCTCTGCTCTCCCCTGGGAGGTGTCTCTCCGCAGAGCCAACAAGCCTCCTGTGAGTCCAATGCTGGCGTGGTCCTGGCACTAACCCGCAGGAGAACCTGAGGCTTCCCCCAAACGGGTTCAATAGTCACCAGGATGATCTCCAGGTCGATTTGAAAGCAGGGGAGACTCCACACATGGAGCTAGCTTCGGCTTCCAGAATAACAAAGATTCTTCACTCGAATTCATCAGGGTCCCATTGAGGGGAATGCGCACCGAGGATTTTCGAGGCAGAACCACAGACTCCTGACTCACGGGCGAGGTGTACATGGATTCTTCGGGTAAACAGGCTTTCTTTCCCCATATTAGAATTACGGGGAACTACAATTTCGCCGCCGTCCACCACGAAGGGAAAGTGAATTCGAATCGATGTGTGAGAGCTAACTTACCTAGATGCGTTTTTTATTTGCGTAGATTAGGGGTGGACACTTGTCACCCACAGGCGCATCTGGACTCTTTGACTTACGTGTTCCTCCCACCATTTGGGAATTCACATGTCCTTCCAAAGAGCTTAGGATAAAGACATAAAATGCACAAATCTTTTGGAATAATAATAAAATATTATCCTCAGAATACCCCTAGATGACATACTAGGCTCAATACTTAGCCCTTTCCACCTTCCGATACAATTCCTTGCCTACTCTGTGGATGCTCAATCCCCTTCACTCATTCATCATGAGTGAGGAAGTGGATTCGCACCTGGCGGTGTTTATATTTTTATTAATTGTTACGCTGCTAAGTACTTATGCCAATTTGGCCTTCAAACACTTAGGCTACGACCTAACAAACACATAAGCCTACAGAAGCTTATACAAAACTTTGCTCACTAGCCTATAGAACATGTTTATAATTCATTTCATATATCATGATTTTGCAACGGGAAAACAAACCTTGGGGACACTACATAGCACATTGTGCGAGGATCCAGAACGTATCTAGGCGTGTGATCTCAAGCTGCAATGCACTATACTACATTCAAATGAAACAATTCATGAGAATGAGTCATGTGGTGTGAAGCACTAGAATCAAGTATCCATCTATTTGAAGATGCATACAAAGCTTGAGCTGATAAAGCATGTCATTTACTAGTAGAAGAAGGTTTGGTACACTAAGAATCTTATGTTGTTTCATGGCTTCATTCAAAGATTCAAGTTTCAACCAAAATTTAGATTCTACATGCCCAAGTCCACCAAAAAGCTTCACAGGTGTCATTTGACTTCTTCTTTTTTGTCTTGGAGGAAGACTCACTAAACTTGGAAGATGGAGAAGCTACAGGTGTCATTTGACTTCTTCTTCTTTGTCTTGGAGGAAGACTCGCCAAACTTGGAAGATGGAGGAAATGGTTTTGTTTTCTGCTGAGACTTGGAGGTAAACTCACCAGTTGGAGCAAAATTTTTCTTTTGCTTATACCGAGTCTTGTGCTTAGTTTTGGTGTTTTGATCCACAAGAGCCTTATTGTTAGAGCCAGAAAGAGCATCTGATTGAGTAAGCTTAGATTGTTCTCTGGTAAGATGCTCATAGAAAAGCTCAAAGGAAGACATTTTAAACTCACTTCCTAGTGCATCCATAGTAGAATAAAATGCAGAAGAAAATACCTGATAAGGACCTTTTAGCTTGGATAAAATCAAGAAGATGCACTCTTTATCTGATTTAGTTTTTCCGCACCCTTTTAGCTGAGCCACTAGTGCCCTGAATTTGGTGAGATAGTCTTCAACGGATGCATGCTCATCCGGTACCAGTGATGACAACTCCTCTTCCAATTGTAGGGCTCGAAATTCATTGATTTTTCCAAATAAGGAATCCAACTTGTCCCAACTTGCTTTCAGAGTTTTACAATCAACTATGTGGAACAACAAGCTATCCGAAACATGTAAACTAATGAGGCCCATGGCTTCATCAAGTTTATTTTGATAGGCGAACCTCTCGATTTCCTTAGTGAACATAAGTTGAGCCCCGACCAACATTTGCCAAAGCCCTTTTGATTGCAACAACTGTTGCATCTTAAGTTTTCATGTATGATAATTATGGGAAGTTAGGAGCTCAATAATCCTTAACTCCGCCATTTACAATAAAGAGTACAATAAAACACCAGATCTAGGTGTGGTATCTCAAAAAAGAATGGAAACCTAGGCTTTAAATAAAGAGATCTAAAAATATTTACAAATTAAAAATATTTGGATATCCACTTCTGCAGCTGCATCATTGCCACGGGAAATTCAACTCTGTCTTCAATGTCGGTCGGTTGAACCCTTTCTCCTCTTCGTCTCCGTCTATTGAGAAGATCAGATTTTTGCCAACATTGTTCGAGATGATTGCTCACCAGCAAGAAATGTTGCCAATCTATAGTGCACTTGATACCCTTAAGACAATGAACGGCCCCATCCGTATGATAGCGAGCTCTGTCATGGGAAAGTATGACGGTGTCCTCCTCTGGACACTGATCCTCCTCCGGCAACACGGTGATCAAGTGCAGAGAAAATGGCGCCTCCCTCAGATCGACGATCAACACCCTACGGACAGATCCGCACATGGTGGAAAGTCCACCTACAGATCTCAAACCGGATCTCTAAAAATCTCATAACAGAGCTCGCCCATTCACAGATTTCCTCAAATCGTAGATCCGAGGCAAAGGCAACCAACACGATAATTTTTTACAGCGCTCGCTTGCTAACAGCCCTTCAAGTCGCCATGACGGAGCCGACCGACAGAGGCATTCTCCAGAGCTCGAGCTTCAGGTGAACCACAAAACTACTAGCAGAAACAACAGTTTTCAGACCGCCAAGCCGCTCAAACCCTAAGTTGCGAACTGGCTGGAATCTTGAAAGTCGGAAAATCGCCGAGATCCAGGGGGAGGCAACTTCACACAGAGGTAAGACATGACCTTACCAAGCGTACAGCGAGGCCAGGGGATCGTTTACCTCAGAACCGCTTTCGAGGCCGGGAAGGGAATACAACTGACTTGATTGCGGGTTTTCTAGAGGCTTCGAAGCAAAACCGCCCATGAGCTGCAAAAAAATTACTTCATAGAGAGAGAGAGTCGGTATGCAATGACAAAACCTTGATAGAGAGCCGACCCACATCAATAAAACCTCGAATGGTTGTGCAACATAGAAATTAGACACTCATAATTAGATCGCTTTAATCAATATTGGGCAAGTATGATCTTGATCTCAGAAAACTTGCAAATCTCTCAAAAGAAAGGAGAAGGGGTTTGCAGAGCAGCTCTGATATCATGAAGATATTGAGAAAATACAATATCACAGGCACAACAAGATAACTGCAAGGACCAATAACCTGCTACAAAGGAGAGAATGATCTATTAGATCTGCTTGTTGATTACATTGAAGAGCTCCTCTATTTATAATAGGCTGAGAGGAGACGGCATTGATGAAGGTAGATGGATAACTCTCTCATGAAGTAATGAGACAAGTAGATGGATGAGATAAGTCAAAGAAACACATGGTGATTATCCATAAACAGCCAAAAAATGATGACATGACCTACCTATCTAAGTAAACTTATACATCAACAAAAGGAACGTGTAGATGAGTATGTTTTGCGCATTTAACAGCCTCATCTACCACGTTCCTGCAAGCCCAAAAAATACTCGGTGTATCTGTTTTTTGAATGACATCAATAACCACAAAATTCCTCAATCATTAACGTAAACCAATAATTCTGCCAATTGGAGCATGGCTTTTAGCAATAATTATGACAACCTTGCTATCCCCCATGCTGTAGAGCAACAATGTAAGTAGCTCATCAAATTCCAATAGCAGGGAAGATGAATTTACAAATGGGCTCGGTGAGGGGCAAAGCGTCAGTGACTACGATATTGCTAATCATCAAATACCCACCGAAAATCAACTCCTATAAAAGATAGATAAGCCTGTCACTGCAATTGTTTATGAACGGAAGCTTTATTATGAGAAATACAAATACTTGATTTCCAAAGATATGCAGAGTTGAACAACCGTCGGTCAATATAGAATGTTCCTCAGAACAGAGAAACACAGTTGCACATTATTCTGCGGAATGTTGTGGTTTGAGTTTATAAAGCGCAGATACACTATAAAGGGATATGATCGCCGCAATTGTAATAATAATTTTACAGTAACTTCTCAATTGCGACTTTCCAGGCTTGGCCATCGCTTATCCGCACACGGGCTTGGAATTTCACTGACCTAACACAGCACAGGAAAATGTTAAAATTTTTTATTACCTTACATTTTACAGTTGAAGTTTTTTATTGCATCTCATTTTAAGCGTTGCAGGAATTCACTACATATCACTTTTGGTGAAACAGTGAAGGCATTTTTATCAACTGTTTATGGGTTTTTTTAAACAATGAAGTCATTTTTCTTGGCATTTCATTTAAAAAAAATCACAAAGTTTATTTTTATCGACATTTCATAAAAAAATTTAATTTATTTTTTCAATAAATTGAATTTGATCGAGGAAGATAACAATATTCTTTCCAACCATTGAAACTAAATCTAATTGACTAAAAAAACTTAAAAAAACTAATAAATTCAAAGTTTTACGATACAAATGAATTCAAAGTTTTACAATACAGGCTCAACAACTCTATTGTTTAGACATAAAACACAACTCATTCATTTTTTTATACATGATTTACTGGTTTTCAAAAACTGAATGCCATCAGTCCATCATCATCACATTTTTATTGTGCTTGAAAAGCTCCGGAGAAAGAAAATGATATGAACAATAATATCATACATGGTCACTAAATGGGAAGTAACACATTTGCTGATCTCCATTTTTTATTTTTATGATTAGTTCAGTGGATATGAGTGTTACAAAATCATTGAATACAAGCTCAATCTCATAGAAAACAGATAGATACAAAATTGAAGCCATTCAATTTTTTTTTAAGAAATTTTGTCATTTCTAAGTTGGGAAAGCTCTAAAAAAAAAAAAAAAATCAAATATATATTGTTTATATTTACAGATAAGAAACCATGCTAAATTTTTCCTTTCAAGTCTGTTTTTTTGGTTTGCTAATATATTCTTACTTGATGGATTATAAGAAACCACGAACCAAAAACATTTAAGAAGGCAAAATAGTGCCAGAAAATGACTGAATATGAACTCAATGTCATAGAAAACAATTAGATTGAAGTCATTCAAATTCCTTTCCTGAAGATATATTGCCATTGCCAAGTTGAGAAAGCTCTAAAACTTAAACAAAATATCAAATATACATTGTCTTTATTTACATATATTGTTTCTATTTAATAAAATAAGGAAATATTGCAATGCTACAGAAAATTGAGAAAATAAATATTTAGGTAAAGTGCTGAATGCCTTATCTGCAAAGTTGTAGACTTTCATCCAATTCTTTTGTCCACTGCTTTCACCTGTTTCATATTAATTTACATCTTCCTAAATTTTTAAAGTTTATACAAATATATACAAGTAGTCTAAACATTCAACTTTTTGAACCTTCATCAAAGTAATGTTTTTCTCATCAACTTTATCTAACATGCAATCAGAAAGTCAAAATTACTATAGTAAAAAAATCAAAATTACATTTTTTTATTTAAATTTAACATACTGAGTGGGTGGATATGTGTGGACCACATTTTATCCACCACATTTTAAATTTGTACTCGGACATATCCACCACATTTAAATTTGTACTCGTAGTAATCAATCGCAGTATTTGTACTCGTAGTAACAATTTCCCAGCAACATGGCGGACGTTTCAATTCTACTGCAGTATACTGTGGAACTAAAGGACTTCTCCTGTAGGAAAATTTTCAAAATGCTGTTGTGAATGATGCATGCAGAGTCACAAGTCCACCACGAACTGCAGGACAAGAAGTCAGAAATCCACAAACTGCGGAACTCGGGAGATGAACACTTTCCATTCGGGAAAACAACATGAATGAGGACAATTACACGGACAACAAGTCAGAAATCCACCAACTACAGGACATTCCACGGACGTCAACCGACTCTCTTTATATAGGGAGAGAGGGAGTGGGTTAAGTCTCTTCAATTTTTCCTTCTGAGTTATTTTTCCTAGTAGGTTTTCTTGATGGTTTCATTTTAAATTTTGGGTCAATTCAGAATCTTAATCTGGTTTTTTGATGGTTTCATTTTTCCTTCTGAGTTGTTTTTATTTATAGATATGAAACCATGGTAAATTTTAACCTCAACAGGTTGACTGTACACTGCCAGCTGGCCAGCTGTACTTTTCTTTTCTTGATTTGCTTGAGCCTATTTAGCTTAGCTATTTTCCCTTTGCATTAGAAGTTCTTCATTAACTCTTCTTATTGTACTTTCTCCTTACATTCTCAATATACTAAATACAATTTTCTTCTCTGTTCTTTTCTCTCTACATTTCTTGCTTCACAATTTATCATGGTATCAGAGCTGCAGTAGTAAGCCTCTTCACACAGGCTGGAGAGCAACACGATCCTCAAACAGCGCAGAGCTTACACGGATTTTGAGAGCACGCGACATAGACTTTTTCACAAGGATTGGAGAGCTGTCTGTTCATACTCTTAAAAGATCAACGTAAGAAGCTCACGCGAGGAAGCAGACTACTATACACTCAAAAGATTGAGGAAGCGAAGACTGTAGATGGAGAAACAGTAAAGATTCTTGCAAAATTTTCAAATTCGTAAAAGATTCACGAAGAAGAGCTGCAGGACATAGGAACATTTGAAGAACTCGAAGAATTCGTTCAAATTTGTTAAAGATTCCTGCAGAAGGCAGAATCGTTTAACGATTTATGGGAATTCTTTCAAATCCGTCAAAGATTGCAGCAGACAACGCTAAGCTTCCAAGAACTCGTGAAATTCTTTTAAATCTTTGAAAGAATCACGAACTTTTCTTCGGCAGGAGAAAATTCCTTCAAATACAACAAAGATCGCGTCAGAGGAGCAAAGAATAGCCGGCACAGCAGTAAGATCCGTCCTCCGAAAAGATCTGAGGCGAAAATTCAATTCAGAAGGGACGAGGAGAGCATGGAAAAGGCGAAAGAGTTTCAACAATTAGATCTTCCATAGAGGACCGACAGTTGTTGGATCAACGAGAAAGTGCACGAGGTTTAGTCCTCTGGAGCGCACAGGAGAAATTTCGATTTGTGAAGTCACAAAATCCTGAAATCATCTGGACCTCCATCAAGAGACACGCGGCAAGATCTCGGCATTTCGCTGACTGGCAAGGTGTAAAGGGCAGAAGACTGCTGTGAGAATTCGCGAATCGCGAAATCACGAGTTATTATGGACCGTTGGATCAAGATAGATCGTGAGTCGTCGATCTGATCCGATCGCAAAATCGGGGATCGAGAGTTGGACGAACGAAGGAGACTTCTCTCCAAAACCCCGATACGTGAAATCCCGACATCACATATCGCGAAATCCCGAGAGGATTGTGAGCCGTCCATCTCAGAGGACAGGTGGTAGTAGATCCAAGTGCTATCATTTCGGCATTTTGGAGTTCGGGATATCAGAGGTCTTGTTGACGAAAGGTTGGGACACTCCACGACGAAAGTCCCAAAATCTCAAAAAGATCACAGCCGTCCATTCGTTCGGACACGTGGCGAAGATCGAGGAAACCGTCGGCATCTCGGCTACCAGGGTTTCAAGTTGACAGAGGATTTGGGGTCGCAAGTCACGAAATCGCGAAACGACGAGGACCGTCCATCTTGAGGGGATGCGTGGCAATAATCTAGGCCCTCGGGGAAAGTCCTACAAGGGAAGGCCATCGACATTTCGGGAATCGGCTTTTTTCGGGAGTCGAGAGACCAAGAGGTCATGCGTTTGAGTCGCGAAACCCCGAAAGGGACTATGGTCATATCAGGAGAGGTCATGTGGACCAGAGGTATAGCCCAAGGGGCTAACCGAAGTTAACGTCGTTTCGGCAAATCGACATTTCGGAGTTCGCGGTTTCGGAAACTCTGGGACAAGAGTTCTAAACTCACGAAATAACGAATCACGAAATCTCGAAGGGATCTGGACCATCAGATCACAGAAAGATCTGAACCGTTGATTGGTGTTTCGGCATATCGGGGATCCCGCAGACAGAGGACCAGGCCACTTCGCATCGCGAAGTCCCGAAACGCGAAATCCCAAAAAGGCATTTGAGAAGAAAAGGCACCAAGATATTTCGGCAATCGGCATTTCGGTAATTGGAAGTTGGAAAGACAAGAGTTCGGAGGACTCGTATAACGAAGTCCCGAAGTCAGAATCATGAAGCCACAAACCGCGAAGTCGAAACTCGCGAAATCTCGAATCGTCGAGTTTTGAAATCATTGCAAGAAAGTAGCAGACCTGGTTTTACGCACGGGAGATAGGTAAATACGAATTTTTCTTTCTGTTTTGCTCAATTTTTTTTTTTTAAATATGGCGTCGTCTAGCAATTTAGGACCAACTCAGGGTCCGATTCTTCTTGGAAAGAACTATGAGTTTTGGTCTCTTCGGATGAGATCCTTCTTGCAAGCACAAGAGTGTTGGGATCCAGTGGATCATGGATATGTGGAACCAGATCCAACAGACCTATCTGCCATAACTAATCAACAGAAAATTGCTCAGGCAACGTAGAGAAACAGAGAAAATAAAGCTAAATTTTGGATTCAAAATTCTGTGGATGACTCGATTTTCTCAAAAATCACAAGCGTTGGTACTTCAAAACAGGCCTGGGACATCCTTAAATCTTCCTACCAAGGAAATGACAGGGTCAAAACAGTTAAACTGCAGACCTTGAGGACGCAATTCGAGACTCTAAGGATGACAGAGTCCGAAAATGTGGATCAGTTCATGACCAGAGTCATGGGCATCTTGAACCAGATCAAATTGACTGGTGAAACCATCACTGATCAACGCATTGTTGAGAAAATCCTCAGAAGTTTACCAAAGAAATTTGAAATGGTTCTAAC
This sequence comes from Picea sitchensis, assembly GCA_010110895.2. Lineage (NCBI taxonomy): Eukaryota > Viridiplantae > Streptophyta > Pinopsida > Pinales > Pinaceae > Picea > Picea sitchensis. The sequence goes on from SNQJ01S0016242.1 coordinate 29,194, forward strand.
AGCAATCCTTGAATCCAAGGATCTGTCATGTTTTTCAACAGATGAACTAATTGGTTCTCTGGTGACACATGAGACTAGACTACATCTCACAGATGAGTCAATCGCCAATGCTTTCAAAATGCAACTCTCCTTCAGCAGAGGGAGAGGCAGAGGGCGTGGAAGAGATCACCAAGGAAGAGGGAGAAGTCACATAAATCCTCATTCTAGTGGAGGACACAAACAACAACAATCGAATCAACACTTCCAAGAACATAGACAACAAAATCAGAATCAGAGTTTTCAGCCTCAAAGAGGCAGAGGGAGAAGATCCAATGAGAAATCAAGCATACAATGCTATTACTGCAAAAAGTATGGGCACTGTGAATCTGAATGTAGGAAGAAGCAAACAGATCAGCTCTCAGGCAGAGCACATGTGTCAAATCATACGGGAGAAACCTCAGGAGGTATGTTTCTCTCATGCCACAAGTCTGACGAACAACCTAAAGATCTCTGGTTGTTGGGGATGAAACAATCACATGATAGGTAACAAAGATTTACTTTCATGCATTGATTCTTCACTCTCATATGATATTACACTTGAAAATGATTCTTTAGTGAAAGTTCAAGGAAAATGAACTGTTCCTATTCTTACTAAACATAATGTAAAGAAAGACATAAACAATGTCTATCATGTTCCAGATCTGAAACATAATTTGTTAAGTGTAGGACAGCTCATTGAACATGGCTATAAGGTACTTTTTGAGGGAGCATCTTGCAAAATATATGATAAAAACCCCAGAAGAAAATTAATTTCTGAAATCCATATGACTCAGAATAGGATGTTTCCCCTTACACTCAGAACTACAAATCTGAACCAACCATATGCACAGAGTGCATCTACCTTGAATGAAACAATGGTTTGGCATACAAGATTTGGACATCTACCATTTCAGAGTCTAAGTCTTCTTCAGAAGCACTCCATGGTCAAAGGTCTTCCTATCTTTAAAGAGCAAATTCCCCCATGTGAGTCTTGCATACTTGGAAAACATAAGAGAAATAGTTTTCCATAGTCTTCCAATCAAGCCAAACAACATCTTGAACTTGTTCACACTGACTTATGTGGACGAATGCAAACAAAGTCCATAGGTGGCAGCTTTTATTTTCTAACGTTTATTGATGATTTCAGCAGAAAAATATGGATCTATTTTCTCAGACACAAGTCTGAAACTTTTGCAAAATTCAAAGAATTCAAGGCATAAGCTGAAAAACAGAGTGGCAAATATATCAAAGCACTCAGGTCAGA
>SNQJ01S0016242.1:44030-79347 GCA_010110895.2 Picea sitchensis
ATTTCCTGCAACCTGTCCTTCTATGGTTTTTGTTTCCATGCAATCATATACCATACTTCTGGTATGTCGCTGAGAAGGGCATGGAGGCAGATGTGCACGGGCGTGCATTGAAGCAATGAAAATGATCATATCGATATGTTGAAATATAATTGAAGTAATTATTTCATTATTTTGATTAACATTACAATATTTCTCTTTACCTATCTGTGTAGTTGTGACTGTTGGTGCGTTAATTTCTTGCCCACTTGGTTTCTCTCGTAGTTCACCCTCCTGAGCTACTTGCTCTTCCATTTAAAGAAGATAATATATAAGTCAGGAAATAAATATCTATAATCACAGTAATTATTTCTAACTCTGAGGCATACATACCAGAATGGGTACTCTGCTCCCCACTAGCATTGGAACTGTGCTCCCTAGTATAAAGTGGTGTCTGTTGAATACCGATAGATTCATTGTTGTGGTTGCATTGTTGCTTGAAAACAAACATAAATACTTAGTTAAGGGTGATATGATAAAATATGAATAGACTTTACAAGCATATTACCGTGGTTTCCTTATTCATTTTATTTACCTGTGTTTGCGTGGCTGGGGAGATTGGAGTTTTCCCCAAGCTTGTCCGATATTCAATCACACTTTTAAAATAGTGCTTGTAACCAAACTTTAGGTCATCCTCGGTGGAAGCAGTATGGAACATATTTAACTACAATGCATAACACCATTAAAATTGCCAATAACAAAAACAGATATTTGTTTGCTACTGTTAAATAAATATTCACCATAGTTAATCATTTAATTCTTACGATTTAGGCTTTTAGTTTTCCATAGCCATCTTGGCCTAGTTTATGCTGTCCATACTTTGGAGATGTTAGGTAGCCTATATATGGATTTTTTAAAAAACATTAGATATTGGAATTGTTACTTAAAACAAGAAAGAAAAAAATAAATGAGCATATTTCACTAATAAGATGGCATGTGTTGTACCTTGCTTTACTGGGTCGTGGATGTCTTCCTTGTTTTTTAAACAAGTTCTCCTTTGCATCCTCTACCAGGGCCTTACACTCTTTCTACGGAACCATGGGAGGTCTCTCATGCTTGAGGTATAATTGCAATTTCTCCCTATATTGGGCCCTAGTATATTTTAAATTCTCGTTGGCTAACTTTGTAACCACTTTCTTGTTAAATGTATTTCCGAACAAGTTTACCATGTGGCCTATCAATACATATTTTGTTTCTCTATCTTGGGTATTCCACTGTGTGCGAATGGTGGGGCCAAACAACTCCAATGCTTTGTCATTCAAGTTTATGTAAAAAACATTGTTTCCTGTAGAAACACGTTATCCATTAATTTATAATAATCTCAACAAATGTCCATTTCAATTTCATGATAAAAATGAATCAATTGATTAACAAATACCTACAATATTCTCAATCTTGATCGGAACACATGCGTCACCCACCAGAAAGGTGAGATCTAGTGACCCGATGCTTTTAATTCGTGTTGCTCCATGATAACTTCCTCACCATCTAGAATGCGTTCATCTCCGGAGTCATCTGGAATCCCAGGCTCTAGTTCATCATGTTCTGGCATGTCATGCCGATCAACATCAATGCGCTCATCAATGGATTCAAGGGGAACCTCAGGAGGGTAAAAAAGCCTCATTTGTACTTTTCTTTGTCGACTTTTTGTTGCATTGGACCATCACTGCTACCTATAGCAATTGCAGGATCAACAAGTTCATGGGGCACGGGGTTTAAAAACTCCTACAAACATAAAAATTTACTTTATCAGATCATATAGAAAATATAAAACAAAAAACCAGATATGAAATTGTCATAGCTAATAAAAGTATCTGAAGATGCAACTTACCCCAAAATTAATTATTAGATTTTGTAGCTCGGCAATTCTTGCCCTGTCCTCCTGTGTCAGGGGTCTTTTGCGAAACAAAGCTAGATATTCTATGTTTTCCTTCTTCAAGGCCTTCGCAATAGTTGCCATTGGGTTAGTGCAATAAAATATTTCATCCTCAAGATCTTCATCTTCCAAATCGACTGTATTGGACTAAAAACATCAAACAATAAATGAAATTAAAATAATTTTACCATAATTTTTTTTTAGATATTGTATTCAAATTTAGTTATTATCAAGCACTAACAGTTACCTGATGGTGTTGTGTGGTCAGTGACTTCCTACAAACACCCTTCTCTAATCTACTATGAGTGGGTGACTTCCCACGGTGACCATGGCACAATACTTTAATGAATAAAATTAATGAGATGAACTTTAACATTTGAGAAATTTAGTTATTGTAGTCATAAGTTGTTACTATATTTAACATTTTTCTGTTGAGGCACAGCGGGTGCCTTTCCATGGTCACCCTAGACAGATGTAGCATGTGATTTTCCACAGTCACCTTGGACAGGTGTTGACACAATAAATCAATCAATAAAAATTATGAAATTCACCTATAACAATAAAAAAATGAAATATTGGAGTAATATCATAAAATAAATAATGAAATTTCAGAAATTTAGTTATTGTAGTCATAAGTTGTTACTATATTTAACATTTACCTGCTAAGGCACAATGGGTGCCTTTCCACGGTGACCCTGGACAGATGTTGTGTGTGATTTTCCATGGTCACCCTGGATAGATGTTGACACAATAAATTAATCAACAAAAGTTATGAAAGTAATTGTAAGATTGAAAAAATGGAATATTCCAGTAATATCATAAAATGAATAATGAAAAATGAAATAAATGAAGTAAAAAATTGAAATATTGTAGCGATAAATTATAACAATGATTGATCAAAGGTTGAGTTGAATGGTATGTAATATATTTACCTCCATAGCCACACCCCATCCATCAATTCGATTTAAGTTGTAATTGATCAACAACTCTTCACGTGGAACTATTGTTTTTGTTGCACATACAAATATACGATTTCCTTCGCATCCCTCAAATATGCAATTCGGTTTCTTAGTTTTTGCCACTGGTCGTGTACTATTTATAAAGCTCGCAATGTTTCCAAAATCTTTTGGTCTTCCATCAATATACATAGTCTCCCCTTTATTTTGATTGTTATCTACTAGTTGTATATAATTTGTGGAAACTATGTATCTCCGCATCCTTCGCGTATATCAAACCAACATCAACCAATGATTGTATTTGTATAATGGTATGACATATTCCATCAATTCAGTTACAGTACCATAGCCGACCTTTATGCCATCCATGAAAAATAACCCCAATCCATGTAAGGATGAAGGAGCAATGCAATACATCCTCCCACTAATGAAGAAATTTGTGCCCACTTCAGGTAGCTCCTTAGGTACCCATCATTTTACTAGATGTCTATACCTCAAGGGAAACTCAATGTCACCTATTCTCTTAGCATCATAATTACATGACCCTTTGTTGGAAATAAAAAATTGCATGCATATACAAAGTCTTTTCCTTACCTTTTTAGATGTTGTTGATCTAGAATTGGTAGATCTAGTACAACATGTCTCACTTTCAATCTCTTTGAGTATATCTTGATCACCACTCAAGGAAGATAGATCCAAAAAATACCTATTTGGTGGTACCTACACTCGTTCAAACAAGAAGATAAGTTATCGTGCAAATATTTATATCAATTAAATGTCAATATTTAATTATAATTTTTTTATTTCCCTAACCCCTCTCCCTAACGATAAATAAGACCCTACCCCCTAACATTATATTACACTCACTCAAACCTCTCTCTCCTATTTGTTGTGGTTATCTAATTTGGTCTCCCTTGGTGATGGTGTAGCCTCCTCTTTGGACTATCTTCTCATATCTAAAGTATTTTTCTTAGACACCATTTGGTTAGGAGCTACTTCTGGAAATTCTTGTTTGTAGGAGATGAGGGTCGGAGTCCCTGACGTGTTGCTCATCCTCTCCATTAGATGACAGACTTAAGAGAGCCATGGACCCAAGGGATGGTGTCGCGACCTCTCTTCTTGGCTTCCAGAATAGTTTTTGAGGGCCACTGATAAAAAGAAGTAGGTGTTGCAACCTCTTCTATTAACTGTTGTTACATGTGTTCAAGCTCCTATGGATATTTATCTTATTGCTAATTATCCAGTGGGTGTTCTCCTCTTGTTGTCCCCTGTGTTGGGGTATTTATTCAGTACTTCCTTCTTTTTAGTTATGGAGGGTTTGCTATGGACTATAGTTATGGAAGGTTTGCTACGGACTGTTGTTATAGAGGGTTTTGTTGCTTGATATGGAGAATCGGTTGTCTCAGTTTTTAAAGATATTGTTGTTCCTTTTTGTGGAGATCTTGTTGTCGCTTTTTTCTTGAAGATCTCATTGTTCCTTTTGTAGAGATATTGATGTCCCTTCTTTTGAAGATCTTGTTGTCACTTTTCTGGAGATCTCGATGTCCCCTTTTTGTGGATATCTTGTTGGCCCTTCTTTTGAAGATCTTGTTGTCCCTTTTGTGGAGATCTTGTTGTCCGTTTTGTGGAGATCTTGTTGCCCCCTTTTGTGGAGATCTTGTTGTCCCTTTTTGTGGAGATTTTGTTGTCCCTTTTTTTCTGAAGATTTTGTTGTCCCTTTTGTGGAGATGTTGTTGTCCCTTCTTTTCAAGATCTTGTTGTTCCTTTTGTGGTTATCTTGTTGTCCCCTTTATGTGGAGATCTCATTGTCCCTTCTTTTTAAGATCCAATTGTCCCTTTTGTGGAGATCTTGTTGTCCCATTTTGTGAAGATCTTGATGTACCTTTTGTGGAGATATTGCTGTCCCCTTTTGTGGAGATCTTGTTGTCCCTTCTTTTGAAGATCTTGCTATCCCTTTTTGTGGAGATCTTGTTGTTTCTTTTTTTTTTTAAGATCTTGCTATCCCTTTGGGTGGAGATATTGTTGTCCCTTCTTTGGAAGATCTTGTTGTCCCTTTTGTGGAGATCTTGCTGTCCCCTTTTGTTGGAGATATTGTTGTCCATTCTTTTTAAGATCTTGTTGTCCCTTTTGTGGAGATCTTGTTGTCCCTTTTTGTGAATATCTCGTTGTCCCTTTTGTGGAGATCTTGTTGCCCCCTTTTTGTGGAGATCTTTCTATCCTTTCTTTTGAAGATCTTGTTGTCCCTTTTTGTGAAGATCTTGCTATCCCTTTTGTGGAGATCTTGTTGTCCCCTTTGTGGAGATCTTGTTTTCCCTTCTTTTGAATGTCTTGCTGTCCCTTTTTGTGGAGATCTTGCTTTCCCTTTTTTTTGAAGATCTTGTTGTCCCTTTTTGTGGAGATCTTGTTGTCCCTTCTTTTGAATATTGTGTTGTCCCTTTTGTGGAGATCTTGTTGTCCCCTTTTTGTGGAGATCTTGTTGTCCCTTCTTTTCAAGTTCTTGTTGTCTCTTTTGTGGAGATCTTGCTGTCCCTTTTTGTGAAGATCCTTTTGTCCCTTTTGTGGAGATCTTGTTGTCCCTTTTTGTGGGGATCTTACTGTCCCTTCTTTTGAAGATCTTGTTGTCCCTTTTTGTGGATATTTTGCTTTCCCTTCTTATGGAGATCATGTTGTCCCTTTTGTGGTGTTTTTGTTGTCCCTTCTTGTGGGGTACATGCTATCATTTTCTCAGCTATGGTCAATACCTTGTTGTCCCTTCTTATGGGGTATTTGCTGCAGTTGTCTTTTGATATTATATGCGTTCGAAAATTTTTCCCTAAGTCCATATGACAGAGATCAACACCTAGAGGTTTGATCCATGAACCTAAAACTTTTGTGAGCATATTTTAAAGGTTTGCATTCACACATGTGACAGGTACATCTTTCATAGATCAGGAGGTAAGCTTGATATTTGTCTTTTCACTAGGAATTTTTTTTGTATACTCGGAATTTATTTTAGATCCATCTATTTCTTTTGTCATATATGTTGATCTAGTGAGCAAAAAATTAAAAAAACATTATTGTTTCTATTTTTCCCTAATTCTAACAGGTAGTCAGAGAAAAAATAAATCTCCAGATTCAATGGAGGGTTGGATAAGGTATTCTATCAATAATTTAATTAATGTATCCATCATATAGAAAGCAATGATTTTATCCTTCCCCTTGATTGGAAACTAGCTTGTATGGTGTGTTAGTAGAAGAATAAAGATACAAGTAGGGATGGACATATGGATAGGTAGTGGTGAAAATTACATGCATCCACATCATATCATAATGCATTTAGGGTCTTGACGATTTTATAATTTGTCCTGGAGAGCTAACTTGAATAAAAATATTATTTTTCACCAAGGTTGGCTTACCTGGAGGGACCTAGATTGTGGGACGAAGATGTTGATACTTTTGAAAGATGTGTTGGAAGTCTCAAATCAAGTTTTGTAAGGATCAAAGACAAGGAAGATACACTGGTCTGGTCTTTGAATCCAATAAGGGATTATGCTCCTAGAGAAGGATATAGGGCCTTGGTTGCATGAGGTAATGAATCTCCTTCACAATGGTGGTGGAAAAAGGTATGGTGGTTGAAATTCATATCTAGTTCACAATTTTTTATGTGGAATTTACTAAATAAGAAAGTACTTTCCTAGGATCCCCTGGGATGTAGAACAATCAATGATGGAGTGTATCGTTAAGGAACATTGCTATGTGAAGTCACTAGTTCGAAACCCTCGACTATCCTTGTGTGTCACGTGAGGGGTCAAGTATGCATGCCTAGGTTTATAGTGTTAGTAGTCAGATAACATGACCATGTGTCACATGAGTACACGCTTGACTAGTTGTTGATTTCCCCTGTAAAAAAAAATTACTCCCTTGGGATATCCTCAAGAAAAGGAACACAATTGGTCTTCAATGGTGTGGCTTATGCAAGGCAAGTGAAGAAAAAAATTACCATTTAATTATGCATTGATCATTTTCTAAACATGTTTGGCTAGAAGTTGAGGCTATCATGGGTTTGGGAATTTTTTTGTCAAGGGATTCCATTAAGGAGGGCCTCAATAATTGGTGTGGAAATGCTGCCAACAATAAATCAAGAGCTCTCCCTTTAATTATAACTTGGGGAATGTGGTTGGATAGGAATGCAAATATTTCTTAGGATAGGGATACTCTTCCTTTTCAATATGCCATTCAAGGTTTAAATATCATTATCTCCTTCACTCAAAGAAAGGAAATTAATATCCCAAGATAAATAGTGGAAAAACATATTGGCAAGAGTATGCCTTGAGATTTCTTTGATGGAGGGCGAGGAACATGAGGGGTAATTCACCTATCAAACTCTCATTATATAAAGTTTAAATTTGGAATGGGAAATGGTTCCAATAACTTCTCAAAACTCATCTCTTTAAAACTTGTATTGACTTTGGATTTGGAACATGGAGTAGCCCACTTACATGTCTCTGGAGACCCTCTACTAGTAATAAAATGGATGAGGATGAATTTCATTTAAAGAATTTTACTTTACAACAACTATTTAATGAGGTATAGGGTCTTTAGACATGTTTTCCTTCTATCTCTTAAAAAAATATTTTCATGGAGAGGAATATGTTCGCTAATGGGACTGGGACTTGGGAGAGGTTTTCGGTTAGTCGTGGAGGACGAGGAAGGACTTCAAACATAATTTTATCATGTTTCTTTTCTATAGGATCATCTAGTGTTCTTATATTTGAAACTCAACATATTGTTTTTTGTTGTTGCATAAAGTGGATATTACATTTAAAGTGAGGGTCAAGAAATATCTTCTCACCCACTCTCCACTACACACAACAATAGCCTATAAAAATGAAATATGAAAACAATGATCTACTAACTATGGTGCTTGACATTTTATATTTGGTTTTTCTTTGCGAATATGTGTTTGTATAATGGTCACTCTCGAGTATCTAGAAATGTATAGGGAAACTAAGTCTAAGCTAGTTGAATGGTTCAATTCATTGGTATATCTCTAAAAGATAAACTACTGCAATGTTCATAGCACATGTTGTAACATTTAACATACTATATAACCTAAGTGAAAATTCAAAGGAAAAGCTACATTGCCAGTATATCATGCATTGTTTTTATAGGAGCCATAATACATAAATTTAGTTGAAAATATCAGTTAGAGATTCAAATTTTATAGAAACCTTGTGAGGGGATTTTTGTGCACATATGGAGCCACTAGCATTTTTACTCCCTAAAATTATATGTCAAAATTTTTAGGGATTTTCATATGCAAATATTGGAAATTCAACAACTCACCATTGTACTATGTCTCCTTTCCCTCAAGCTCTCTCTCTCTTGGTGCCCTCCGTGAGCTATGTCTCCTTCCTAACCCTGCCCTTAAGCTCTCTCTTCTGGCCAGCACCCCCCGCGATATCTCTTTCTCCTTTGAAAAATTTCTCGTGAGATTTTTCTCCCAATTCCATTCCTTCTCTATATCCTTCATTATCTTGTCCCCTCGCAGTGTGTGTTCCCTAGTCTCCTCGTAGCATGCATGTCATCTCTGTTTCCTCATAGCGTGCATGCTCTCTCTGTCTCCTCGCAGCATGCGTGCCCAAGTCTCTTTGCAGGGTGCGTGCCCTAGTATCCTCGCAGCTTGTGTGCCCTCTCTGTCTCCTCATAGTGTGTGTTCTTTCTCTGTCTCCTCACAATGTGCGTGCCCTAGTCTCCTTACAACGTGTGTGCCCTAGTTGTCGCCTTGTGTTTAATCGACTCTTAATGGACTGGTTTGATCGACTCTCACTCGCATATCAGAAATGGAGAAATGTATATTGACATGATATGGAAACCATGTATATTTGTGATTAACTTATCCTTTTCATCATTTTCATTCCATAAAGCATCCCACGTAATTTTGAATCTATCACCTATGAAGAGGTGGAAGACCATGCCACACTTAATTGGGTATGAAATTTTTGGGACTTAACAACCATTACAGAATTCCTTATTCAAATATTCCCCTTAGAGGTTTGCTAGTCCCAAAGGGGAAAATGATGCACTTAGGGTAATTGCATCCTAGTGGAGACAATAAAAATGTCCAAATTTCATCGATCTAGCAAGGCCCCATTGACAACCCAGAGAATAGTAATTATCCATTCTAGCTATAAGTATAAATATACATGTATTTAAACTTATTTTATCATAGAGACAAATTTTACAGTTCAATATGGGGGAAATGTGTAATGTAACATAATGTTGAATTCAATGTACATCGATCAAATATAATAGTTTAAAAAAAAAACACGTGAAGTTGGGCCTGATTCACATTATAAACTATCCTAAATGCATATTAACCTAGAATCTATCAATCATTGAGAGGGATCAAATAATTTGATATGAAAACCTCTTTTAGAGTGAAAAAACCTGGGTAAAGTTTTGTATGTGAGCGGATTTTATCCCTCTTGACACTTGATAAATCCTAGGATATAAAGATAAATATTAGAGGTTGGATAACGATAACAACACTATTGTGATAGATAATAAATAAGTTAGTTATCGTCTAATTTTGTGTTCTTAGGAGATTTATCCAAACCAAAAATGATGACATTATTGAAATAATCTATCCTAGATTACAAAAGAAGACATTATTTCGATGCTTGATCCTATATAACAACAAATACATTGTTGCAATGATCAATTCTAGCAAACATTGACACTATTGCAATAGTTTATCCTAGAGAGAAAAAATGATAAACTAAATTTACTTTTCTTAGGTGGACAAGGTTCTGGTCCCAATTCTTACTCAAGGAAGGTGTAGGTCCCAAAATTTATTTATAATGTGAAACATGCCTATTATATAATTAGTAACCACCATTGGATCTTTGGCCAACATATATAAATGTCATAAACATAGACAATTTCAAAATCCACATAAGGTCTCTATTCCTTTCTGGAGTAAGGATCATTCTCATAGCAATGTCATGGAAAAACTAATGCCACTAATGCCACTAATGTATTCCTTCTTCATTGATGAATTTTCATGAGACACTGCAAATAATTATGTGCATGGAATATATTCATGTTCATCATATTGTAAGTTTATATGTGTTGCATTCACATGGAAAATCCAAGACCTAAAATGTAGATGGAATCTTGATTTAAAAGTAGGAAAATGAATAACTATATAACAGAACTCTTGAATGAATAGTTTATTCATCAAGAATTTGAATAGAGGTTCTTGATTGTTTTTAATAGGGTTAGATGATTTATTCCTAAAAATCTAAAGAAAAAATACTCACTTATACACCACAAGAAATGGTTCTGTTAAGGAATGGTTTGGTAACAATTTGCATTCAAACATTGAAGATCAAACAATGAGGAGGATCCTTATTAGCAACGACATAGAATTTTAAGTGGTCAACATTTGTTGCTATAGTGATGAAATTTAGTGGCAATAGCAACGATAATCACGACCAATATAAAAAAATGAAAAAAATGCTTAACTTACTACATAGTTTTCGATGAATGTAAGAAACGTGGAAATGTTTCGTGGAAAAATATGCCCATATGTAGTAGTAAGTGTTGATTTTGAACATTTCATTTCAATTTATCCTCTAATTTCTTAATCTTATATTCAAAACCATGTCTCACTTGATTCATATCAAAATTGATTCTTTCTTTGGAAGTAACTTCCATCTGTTGCATATCATTATGCAACTGTTCAATCAAAAGATTCTTTTGGTAAATTTGTATTCTCGAATTATCCATCGACCACAAGTTAGAAGTTGAAAAAGCACCCAGTGCATCTGAAACTTCTTTTGTTAATTCAAGGTCACTACGTCCTTGTCCATCATATATCATTCTTTGTTTTTTAGTAATCCCTCCCTCTTTCTGTCGAGATTATCTTTGTATGATAGGGTTCATTTTCCTGTTGAAAAAGTAATATGATGAAGGAATATCTTTAGGTTTAATAGGTTTCAGGTCATCTATATTGATAACCTTTGAACAAGGTAAACCATAACTTCTTGCTAGGGGAGTCAAAGATGGCATGGGAGAAACAAGTACAGTAGATTCTCCTTGATTTGTGACATATTTCACTGGAGTTTCAATGTTTGACTATGATAGAGAAAATTGCGCCCATGCTTCATAAAAGCTTCAAATGATGCTAATAATTCTTGATCACTTTTACCTAGTATGGATATTCCTGTAATTATTGCATCCTTGGAAAATATTTCTGATGTATTTTCCACTTATTTATTTTTTTCTTCAGCCAAGTCATGTTGCTTGAGCTTTGCTTATTTTTATACCTTTGAAGTTGGATTAAGCCTTTGTTCTTCCTACAATATTTTAGGTAGACTATTCCTTTTGTGCTTTTGAAAAATGAGGAAACCTGACTGTTGTTTTTGAGGAAGGCTTTGAAATCTAGATATAAAATCATCATATGATCTAACTCCTCTGAAAAATTCATCATAGGGTGAATATTCATGGATGTATCTCTTCATGTTCAATTAAGCTAAATGATTTTCTACCACCATATGTGGATCATTCCTTTTGAATTCAATGTTAACTAAGTTAATATCTTCTAAGGGCGAAGCCTCCACCTTAGCATGTCCAAAGTTAGATAATGAGAATATGCCAACCTGTATATTAAAGGTTGGCCAAAATATTTTCAGTGCCACTTTTAGCTCTTTGGTAATGCCTTCTTGATCCAGATGGATCTCGGTGGCCATCCACCTTTTCCACTGAATCAAAATTTTTAGCCTGTCGTTTTGATAAACCATGATATTCACCCTTTTGATGGGGAATGGAATGTAATGTCATCTTCATTTGTTAATTACAGACATCATGTAATGATTTCCTAGTAGTCTTATGTACATGTCTACAGTATAATGTTAATACACTGGATCCCATTATAACTCTACAGTTAAGCATACTAAGGTTGGAGTAGTACTAGGATGGGTGACTGCCCAAGAAGTCCTGGTGTTTTACATGCCTATGGAATTTTATAACCTTAGTCCAATTTATCCCACATGCATGATGGGAATTTTTCTCCTCTCACTCTCTCATATATAGTTGAGGTGAAGGAGGCCCTTTAAGGATGCAATGGAGTGTGATGTAAAGCTTGTTGCGAATGAAGCGTAGCCAACGTCTCTTTCTTTTTAGATATATGATACCCCAGTCTGTGAGTTTGTTTTCTATAGTGTTTTTCTCTCGTGTTCATTAATAGAAGTTGGTTTTCACTATATTTATGTGGTCTCCACATTATCTCTGTGTATATCCCTTTTATATATTGGTTATTTTTTTTCTTCATGTCGTTCTCAAAACAATTCGGATAAGTGGTATCAGAGAAGGTTGCTCCTTGTCATTTCTCATAGTAGGTCCTCGACAAGGTCAAGGTATAGGGAGTTGGGTCTCTACCTAGTTTCACTTGAGGAAAACTACTCTCGCCAGCCTAAGCGACCTCCCATGGAAGAAGAAAAGAGAGATGAAAAAGTAGGAGATCCTTTCAAGACATTGCTCAAGGAAGCCCTCATGCAACAGAGGAACAAGATGATGGAAAAATTTGCTCAGATCCTTCGAAAACTACCAATTATGGCGGTTGAGGCATCTTCAACAAGAATCCATTTCACAAGTGCGACACACTTCAAGGTACAAGTCAATTTTGATATCCCCTTATTTGAAGGACAGATAGATGTAGATTCCCTAGAAATATGGTTGAATCTTCTAGAAGGTTATTACTCTATCCAAAAAAAAATTGACTGTGAAAAGATCACCTTCGCACTCCTTAAATCCCTTCCCCATGTCAGAGCTTGGTGGGAAGGTTTCTCGGAGAGGTACACCACAGATGAATCTACACGATTTGGGAGAGAAACCAATTGGGAAGCCTTTGTATATACCCTAAAGGAGGAGTTCTACCTTGGAAAAAAATATGATGATTAGTACATGAGATGGACAACTTTGGGTCAAAAAATAGACTAGATGTTGTGGGACTACACCAAAATATTTCATACCTTGCGCTCAAATCTGGGTATCAAAGACTTTGAGGGACACCTGGTTTTGAAGTACTGGAATGGTCTACACAAGTACATCCAAACAAAGATGGATTTCTTAGACATCTCCTCATTGGGAGCGACTTATTGATATGCAGTCAAAATTGAGCAGAAATGCAAGCTACAAAGTAAGTGGGAGAACCATGGAAAAGGAAACTTTAAATCACATAATGAAGGACAGATCAAGGAAATCCAACCTCAAGAGAGTCAATCCCAAATGAAGGAAAAGAAGGGTAATGGGAAGTATAAGAAAGAAACTGGAAAGTGGTGTGAGTTCCACAACATCCCTTGGCACAATACTGATGAATGTAACTCAATACAATCATTGGTGGCCGAGCTCAAAGACAAAGCTTCAAACCATTACTTGGACCTTGATTTAGAAAATAATAGAAGGAGACAGATCATCCATGCATAACCCACTACTACTGTCGCAATTGCAATAATCCAACCAAAAGAGGATCCCGAGGAGGGGGAGTGACTCTTCCATTCACATATGTGGGTGAAGGGGACCCCACTACATTTTATTTTTGATAGTGGAAGCCAAAAGAACATCATCTCAGCATAGGTTGTCAAGTAGTTGGATTTTCCAACAACACCACCCCTGCATCCATACAACATTAGGTGGCCTCGCCAAGGTCAAGATATTCATCTCAACCAACAGTGTCACCTATCACACACATCGAGCCCTTCAAGGATGAGGTATTGTGTGATTTTTCCCCAATGGAAGTATGTGATTATATTAGGAAAGCCATACATGTGGAGGCGTTATGTTGTTTATGGGTCTCGACTTTGTAGCGTCATTGTTACTCTGGGGGGTCAACTATACATGATACCAGAGGTAGTTTCAACTATTGTCCCATGAAAACAATGCCACAAAGTAATCTCTCATACTGCAAAGTTTAGCCTCTTCACAATCCAATCAGAAAGTGAACATAAGTACATTGCAACCACTGCATCCTTAGCCCAAGACCTTTCTATCTAGAAAAAGAAAATTGAAAATATTGCAGAAGAGTACAAATATTTTCTTGTTCCACCTACAAGGGTGCCTCCACACTGCCCAGTCAAGAAAGGTTATAACAGATCCCTTCATACTATTCATGTTGCATATTCATCGGCAAAGTCCTCCCACACTTACGTAGATCATGCAACTATATTGATTGAATGGATCCAACCCTTCCAACAATAGGTTCATGAAAACCTTCAACATGCTAAGCAAGATAGCTTCTTTAGTAAGGAAAACAACGCACCAAGCTTCAGATTTAGCAGAAGTCTCCCCGTCTCCCAAGGGATCTTGATGCAATAGGGACCATAACTTCCTGAGGGGTAAGGAATGATCTAGATGGATATCGGTTTCCATCCACCTTTTTCACTGAATCACCATTTTGAGCCAGTGGTTTTAATAAACCATGATATTCACCCTTTTGATGGGCAATGTAATGTAATGACATCTTCATTTGTTAATTACCGACATCTTGTAATGATTTCTTGGTGGTATTATGTATATGCCTACAACATAGCGTTAATGCACTGGATACCATTAGAACTCCACAGTTAAGCACGATCATGCTAGAGTAGTACTGGGATGGGTGACTGTTCGAGAAGTCCTGGTGTTTTACATGCCTATTGTATTTTATAAACTTAGTCAAATTTTTCCCACATGCATCATGGGAATTGTTCTCCTCTCACTCTTGAGAAAAATGGAGTTGCTGAGAGAATGAGCATAACATTGATGGATAAGGCAAAGAGCATGCTCAGCAGTGTTGGGCTTGCAAAAGAATTATAGGCGGAGGCAGTCGACACTCCAAGATACCTAGTGAATATGTCTCCTTTGTCATAGCTAGTCGACACAACTCCACATGAGGTATGGTCAGATAGGAATCCTTCGGTGGCACATCTCACAGTATTTGGTTATGATGCATTTGTGCATGTTCCCAAGGAAAAGAGGAGCAAGATCGACAAGAAGGAAGTCAAATGTATTTTCATTGGATATAGAGAAGGAATGAAATGATATAAGATATGGGATCATACATCAAAGATAAAAGTGTACAATCAATATGTGGTATTCAAAGAAGTCGTAGATAAGTCCGAGTCTAAGGAAGCTGTTTAGACTGAGAAAAATCCTTATACAGTGCAGTTTGAAATGAGGAATGAAGAAGATGATTCAGATGAGTCGATTGAATATGAGGAAGAGGTGGAAAGACTAACTCTGGTAATAAGGAGGTCATAAAGAATAATAAAACTAGTTGAGAAGTATAGTCTGCCTAACTTCCATTTTTCATTTGTGCTAGTTGTCATCGACGATGAGCCCAAGTCGTTCAATGAGGTAATCAAATCGGTATAGGGTAAACTCTCGAAGGACACCATGGTCGAAGAGATGGAATCCATGTACAAGAATGAGACATGGGATTTAGTCAACTACCTAGTGGAGGAAATGTCGTTGGTAGGAAGTGGGTGTCCAAGAAGAATATGAGTGTCATAGGACAAGTTGAGAAGTTCAAAGCTGGACTGGTAGCGAAAGGCTATTCCCAAGTCAAGGGAGTCGAATTCGGTGAATTTTTTCCCTTGTTGCAAAACTAACTTCCATTACAATACTAATGTCTATGGATGAAACATTTGATCTAGAGATATAACAAATGGATGTGAAGACAACATTCCTACATGGGGACCTCGAAGAAGAAATCTACATGAAATAGCATGAAGTATGTTTAGTAAAGGGAAAGCAAAAGTTTGTGTGAAAACTCAAAATATACCTTTACGGCCTAAAGCAATCACCAAGGATGTGGTACTAGAAGTTTAAAACATACATCCTTATTTTTGGATTTGTGAGAAACAAAGTTGATCACTGCATATATTGCAAGGAAGCAGGTTGGAATTTCATATATGTAGCTTTGTATGTCAATGACATGTTGCTGATTGGAAACGACATGGACGCAATAAAGGAGGTGAAGAAGAAGCTATCCTCCAAGTTTGACATGAAGGATATCGATGCAGCTAACTTCATTTAGGGAATGGATATTAAAAGAGATTGAGCCTCTAGAAAGATATAGTTGGATCAGACAAAGTATATTGAAACAATTCTAAAATGGTTCAACATGTAGGATTGAAAACTAGTGAAGGTGATAATTCTTGTGGGAACAAGGCTTACTGCTGAACCATGTCCAAAGAAACAAGAATAAATAGAGGACATGGCATGTGTTCCCTATGCAAGTTTTGTTGGGAGTCTAATGTATTTAATGGTATGGACTAAACCAGACATTTCCCATGCAGTGGGAGTGTTGAGCAGGTACATGTTGACACCTGGAAAGGAGAACTAGACAACTATAAAGAGAGTATTCAAGTATTTTTGTGGCATTAAGGACTATTATATATTATACCAAGGAATACCTCGAGGTGACAGTGGTAAATTAAATGTACATGGCTTTGTCGAAGTCGGCTGAGTTGGAGATATGGATCGACAGAGGTCGACTAGTAGATATGTATTCAAAATGTTCTGTGGGGCAATAAGTTGGATGAGTAAGTGGTAGGTGATCGTAGCCTAGTCAACAACAGAATATGAATACATGGAAGTCACTCATGGAAGCAAAGAAGCGATATGGCTTCAAAGGTTGTGTTCAAGAATCGAGTTTGAGAAAAAATATATGAAAGTGAGTTGTGACAGTCAAAGCGCAATATTTCCAGCAAAGAACCTTACTTATCATTCAAAGAATAAGCATATTTATGTACAATACCATTTCGTAAGAGATATGGTGTAAAGTAACAAGGTGCTACTGGAGAAAGTAGACATGTTGGAAAACATAGCAGACTCGTTGACCAAGTTTGTGAGTGTTGTGAAGTTATCTTGGTGTAGAGAGGCAATGGGCATTGTTTGCCTGGGTCTGTGAATGAAATTTCATGAATCTTTTGCTTCAACAAAGAAGACAACAATTGGGAGAATCTTGGGTTGTTCTATTCTTTGCACTGAAAGTCTAGTCGAGGTGAATCGACTAACAATCAAAGGTCAAGCTGGATTGACAACAATCAAGGTTGGGGTGGATCGACAACAAGTCGAAGGTCAAGGAATTCGACTAGGTAAATTCAAAGTCGAAGATATCGATGACAAGTCAACCAACAAGAGGTCGAAGTGCATGAGTGACAAGACCGACTAGATACCGAATGAAGGTCGACTAGTAGTCGATAGGTTATTCGAATTGGAGTCGACTGTAACAAAATCCTCAGATTTGTGGGATTTATAGCCAATGATATGCATGGATCTATATCATTTTTGGGCACTAATATTTAAGGTTTTTCTTATTGTAAATCCTATAAATAGGTGTGTTGTAATACCATGAAGGCTAATGCATTAATATAGGTTAATGTATAATAATCGATCTTTAGAGAAATATTTAGATTTAGGTTGTTAGTCATGCATATTTAAGCCTAATTGGCTACATGGTTGTTCTTGCGTAAGAAAGAGGGTATGATGTCAGTTTTGTCTTATGTGTGGACCAAGGTTAGACATGTAACATTTTATTCTGATTGAATAATACAACAAGAGAGAAGAACTCTCAATGGAATGTTGGTTTTCCTTATAAAGGGTTTTCAGGGTAAAATATCAATGTACTGTGTGATTTCTTGTGTCATTTTCATTCTTGATTAAATTATTCTTCTCTTGTACTAGGATTAGTGTGGAATTTTTGTTCATTTCCTGACAATATTGTGTATCATACAAAAATATGTTGCTTAGGGTCTTCCGATCCTACTCCTTGGAATTCAAACATTTTGAATGTATGATCTATTCCTTCCATTGTACTATGTGTAGTACTTACCTTCGGTGACGTTGACTGCCTCTATTTCGCTACACTACTTCCACTATTTTGACTTCTATTATAGCTTCCTCCACTAACTACAATTTCTCTTGACAAATTTCTAGTTTCTACTTCAGATCTAGGTGGCGCACATTGGGTTGTGGGTTCAACACAAATTCTGATCTAAAATGGTCTTCCTTCTTATAATGGACTGTATTTAGGGTCCTTTTATTTCTCTTTCCTTTCTCGATACAGTGTGATTTGATGTACTATGCCAGGGTCTCTTTTCTCAAACACTATGTGCTTCTATTCTCTCTCAGCCATAGTCTCCTTATTACTATACCTAAACCTTTTCCCACAATGAAATATTCTAATATCTCTTTCTAGTCAGTGTATTCCTCTCTTGAAATCCTCAGTCCATCCATTTCTCATTCATCGTTTTCATCTCTCTCCACTCTCAGACCATCCTTAAGTCACCCCCCAATCCCCCTATGTGCATGAAGGAGCTTAGCAATAAAAATCCATCTTCATGACATTCCTATTGCACAAAAACATATTTATCTAGGTAGACATTGCACTCAAATATATCCCACATAGACCCTTGAAAAATCCCCTCTCTCTGACACTATATGACTAGGTAAAACCTATTGCAAATTCTATAATATAACCCCCTAGTACACAATTCAACCAAAAATTAGTTGCGCAAGAAACTTTATTACTTATTGCATTCAAATTTCTGATCAATTCAGAGGTCCAGTTTCTCATAGCTTCATCTCGATATCTTCCAGCATTCTCCACTATATTTTCTAACCATTCAGTAAAAATTTTCAAAAATTCACCAAATAAGATTTCATGAAGATTTGTGAGCACATACCTTTGTAACCACTGTTCTTCGTTGAGCCGTGGTTTCCTATTTTGTTCTCTAGAAACTTCTCGCTTCTTCCACTCTATCCATTCTATGATCTCTTCCTTATTCGGCCTCCAAAACATTCCCCTCAATTATAGATCTCAATCCCGACAACATAACCATTTTTTTACATGTAGTGGGTAGAACTGGGGTTAATCATCAATGGACCAATAAATTTATTAGACACCAACCCTTTCAACATCACCTACAAACAAGTGAAGTCTCACCCGAGTCATCTAGAGTGGTTGCAGAAACCGAGGTTCTACAGTGATGAGGGAAAGTGAGGCATCCAACATATCTTTACTAACCATCTACTCATGTGCGTAGTCTCCATTAATTACCAGTTAATTATCGTGTGACATACCCTATGTGTGACATTAATTTACTTGGCATACATTCATTAACCAGTTACTTCAATGTGTGACACTATAAAATCATAAATTAATAACACATTAAACATACTTAAGCATTATCATCATTGCATAGTAATAGTAAACATCATAACATGAAAACATAACACATCACGACCCAAGGGATTAATGTGGTTCACCCTATCTGGGCTGCATCCACAACAAATGGATTCTTATATTAGTGATTGATAATCTTCTTACATTTGCGCACTGTGCTACAAAATATGCAACAATAACATTACACAAACCTACCTAGTCATTCTGTTGTTGTGTGAGCCTCACCCCTCAGTTATAACATTCAAACACTTGTCTAAAACTCGACTCATTCCTTGTTCATCCACACTGAAACCCAAAAAATCACTAAGCACTTCTTATCTATCCAACCTCCTCTACCCAAAACCCATTACATATTTATACTTCAAAATAGGGATAAGCCCATTATAAAGTGGACAAAATGTCCCAAAATCCTAACTACTTCCCATCTTTTGTGCATTCTCCATTGTGCTTCCTTCTATCACACAATTTTACTCCTTAAATTTCACTCTGGTCATGTGCTCTGGTCCATCCTCTAACTTCCTTTTCTTCTTTGACTTATTCTGGTGCAGATCCCAAAATAGAACCAAATTCTTATCCAACAATGACAGACATACTTGATTGTGTGTCTATTCAATCTTCCATCTAAGTCCTTCAAAATCTTTGGCCTTTTTTTGTTCCTCGTGTTGGATGATGGGGTATGCCTTAATTCCCCCCTTCCAATAGATCTTTTCCCATCAACTTTGACTCATTTTATCTAGGATCAAGATCTAGATTCTTTATTAGTACCTTGGGGATTACATTCATTAATGTTAGATTCCCTTGATATCGATAGTAGGTATACATCAATGTCCCATGATCGATAAATTCTACAAGTGTTTGAACTCAGTTCATGTATTCACACTTGCTATAATGTACTAGGTACCTTGATTCCCATTATCATTATCAGTGGGTTGTCTCATGTTCTTTGATGGTATACATCAATGACCGATAATCAAATGGTGTCTCACTATGTTCAACTTTGGCACATCTATTCACATGGTGTAGAGTCATACCATTGACGATTTGAATTGACGACCTTGGGACTATATTAACATCCTATCTTTTATGTTGTTGTCTAAGTTGCATTGGAAAATACATCTTCCTTTCTATGACATTGGTGCTTGTGGAGAATCAGTTTGTACATTTGTTTTTCCCAGATATCCTCCTTTGATTCTAAGAAATATATCCACTATGTATCTTTTCATGGCTATGATCTCTTTTGACATGGATCCACTATTTATTCATTTTTCATGGCCATGATCACTGATTATATACATCTCTCATGGGTTCGTAGTATACTTGATTTGGTGGCCATGATTTTGTCACTCCTAAGCATGGGTATGCATGCCTTAGGAAGAGACTACTCTTACTTGTTTTCTGTTGCAGGCTCTTTTCTGGATAGATGTTCAAATAACTTTGCCTATGCCCACTACACACTCACCTCCTATATTTTATAATGTATTTCAGCCACAGTTTCTCTTCTGACCTCACATATTAGGGGTCATCCTATATAGCATCATTTTCCACCTCATATGCATTGATGTCTTGCTGGTTTGATTTAAATACCCTTTCCTTACTTGCACATTTAATCCCCCTTTATTTCTCCTTCGAAGTTATTAAAAACCCCATTTTTTGAGATATACACACCCTATAAGTTATAAAACATGTGTACATATGTCAGTTTCTCTTTATCACATGGAATCCACTAAGTCAACCTATAACATAGGACCTACATTTATGGGCTATTGAAAAATATCTATAATCTCACTAGATATTAATAACTACCTCCTAAATTTTGTTTTAACCCCTCGCTCCAATACATATTTATAATAAAAATAACCCATATTTTTACTGGATATCCCTTTTATTTACCAAATACCCATTTTTATACCCAAAAATACCTATAAACCCCCTTGTACGACACATCCACCCCCCTGCCCTCCCCAATACCTACAATATATTGACTGTGTTTTTCACAATTTTAAAACCCACTTTATGAAGGATATTGGTCAATAAGGTGAATCCCACATGCTCTCTATTAGCCCACATACACATTTATTTGGCTCAAAAAAATACATTTTTGCTAAATTTCGGGTGGGGTTTACAGGTTTCACTGGTTCCTAACCCCTTGTTGCTCGTGGAGAACTACTCTAACCACTTATTTGGAGAAAAAAAAGGAGCCAAGGGGTAGAGGAGAAAAGAATCAATTAATGAGAGTATCATTATGATGGTCATTTATTGCTAGAATATGCAATCCCTTTATCTCGTGTCTACAAACTATCCCCTTCAGATCTCGAAACCCATGTTTCCAATAGTGTTTTCTCCCTTTATCTTGTTAGAAAGAGACAACTTCTCTTTCTCATATCTGTTTGAGCGAAGAAGTTGGGGGTTGAGTTGATTTTCATTGGCCCGGGTGGAGGAACTTGGATGTCAGTTCCGAAGTAGGACCACAACGGTTATAGGTTGCAATGTTCCTTAACTTTGTTGTTAAATCAATAAAGAGATCTCTTTCCCATCCAACTTTGTGTTTTATTTTATGATCATTACATTTGAGCAGTTAATTATCTATAACACTAATGGACTTGATTTCAGTTAGCATGTTTGAAACTTAGTTATTTTTGTAACTACCTATTTTACGGTTGTCTTTCTCCTTGTACGCAAGTGGTTGGAGAAAGTGTTGGAGTGGAACGCCAGAGTAAAGTTTCAAGTGAGGGATCTATATCAAACGATTAGATCTAGGTTTGTCTCCTTCTTTCTTGTCAAAAATTAGTTAGGTAATTACAATTTGATTGACTATCTTTTTGGGATTGAGTTGGGCCTTTGGATCATTCGCTATGCAACGGTCATAACCCAAGCCATAAGAGTACATTCTCAATCAACAATTATTATATGAAAATAAGTGCTACTTATTACATTAGAATAATCATCCTCAATATCAAATTATTATTTCTAGTGTGGTCCTCATATTTATGACATTATGATATCTAAAAATTTTATTTTTATTTTTGAAATGGTTAGGTACAACAAAGCATTCATGTTGAAGATTTTCTTTATTCCTATAAGAATTTAGGTAAGTGAACCGTGAATCAATCACATAGGCATAGTGTATCATTGAATTATTTTCTTTGTTATTTTGTTTAATTTTTAAAAGTGTGAAAGAATGAATGTAAATTGGAGAATGATAATGTATTTTCAAGTATTATTTTTATTTCAAAATTGTGCAAAAATATAGTTTATTTTGAAGAATGTGCAAAAATATAGTTTTAGTGGTAAGGTTTTTATTTAGAAATCATATAACATTCTTTTATTGGAGGGATTTTATTAAGAAATTATATAAGATCGTTTACATAAGTTCATAAACAAGTTAACGTTGGACAACTTCACGAGAGACTAATTTATTAATCTATATCATTTATTTAAAATTTTCAAATAATTCTTCATTATTATAATATTAATAATATTATATTCATTAAAAACATTTAAAGATTTTTAAAATTTAGATAATAATTATAAACTTTATAATTTTTTAAATTTAAACCATTATAATGTATTAATATTTTATATTTCATTCATTACAATTGTATTATAATGTATTAATATTTTATATTTCATTCATTACAATTGTATTATAATGTATTAATATTTTATATTTCATTCATTACAATTGTAGATTACAAATTCATTTTATGTAAAACTTGATTAGAATATAACATGTTTATATAACAAATATTATTCTCATCCCCAATTTAGAATAATTGTAATATAATAAATAAAATGATATGATAAACATTATAATGATATTATTACTTATTATTACTATAGAATAATATAACTAATAAAAAAAGTGGAAAGGAATTTAAATATTTTGATTTTTTTAAACATTTATTTAAAATTCATGTAATTGTAAATTTTATTATTTTATGATGATGATGATTAACGTCTCCTAAGACCGAATTGGTCTATCATACTTTAAGAAGGTAAGTGATTACTTGCGATTCTTTATAATTTTGTTTCTGTGCTTGAAAATCATTAAGAGAATCTTTCCAAGATCACCATACTTTTGTTGAGTTAAGAGGTTAGGAAGGTTGGTAGTGTGAGAAATATTTTGAACATGAGATCTAATATGGGTATAGGTTGGACAATCTAAGATAAAAAAAAATTCATCTTCAACATTCTTAGTGTCACAAAGGTGACACACTCTTTCATCCCATGGCGTTTTAGGAATTGACCAATGCCTAGTTCCACTATGGAGCTCATGAGAATTTGTTCGTATCTTAACAATGTTTACATTTTTCTTTACACTTGGAAAAACAGATAGATAATTTTGATGTTCTAGATTAGGGTTGATTACATCCTCATAATACCTTAATTTTCTTTTTTCCTTTAACTCTTTATTACACCACATTTCCTCCTTTAATTTTTATTTGACGATTTTTTAATAGTATCTTTATTCTGCAAAATGGTGTCTTCCATGATTCCCCAATAGTTTAGTCAAGATCGGCCATCTTTATGCCATCCTCGCTTGAGTCGATGGTGGTTACGACTTGATTCTGAAGGAATTTTAGGAAGCTTCTTGTCTTCCATGTTGTTTAACTTGTTCTTATACATTAGGTATCTAGTCATAACCATGCTCTCAATGGGGAAGAGGCTTGTTTATAAGAGGAGGATGGGATAGGGCGTATTTCCTTTAATTTTGAGATTATAAGTTATAAAATTCTTTTGTATTTGCTCTATATTTCTCCAGGATTCACGAGAGATACTACAACACCAGACTTCACATCCATAAAGAATAACATGTGTAACAAGAGTCTGAAAGAAGAGTTTCTTCTTATCCCAACTCCAAAGGTTAGGTTATTTACAATTGTTTTCAGGCCCATAATAAGCTTTCCATCCTCCAATAATCATTTTCTCAATGCTATAATTCCAATTGATCTTGTGAATATCAATTCCAAGATATTTGTATGAACCCACATCCTCCAAGTTGTTTTCATATACAAAGGTATCATAAGTGATCTTATTGGATTTAATAATCATGACCTTAGGCTTATCAGTATTAACAGTCATACCCATATTGGAGCTAAAATCCTTGAGGATTCTTAGTTGGTTTTCAAGATCATGGGGACTCCTTTCCATAAGACTGATATCATCAGAATAAAGAAGAAGATTGATGACTATACCAGTGAAAGTAGGGCCGATACAACCTTATTTTCCAAGCAATCTTCTAACTTGTCAATGTATATGCAAAAAATTGTAGGGGACAAGGGACAACCTTGTTTGACTTGAATATTGCAGTTAATCCCTTTTGACCATCCCTTGGTATTTTTAAACTTAGAAATAATGTTCTCATATATCCTTATTGCAATAGTCCTCAACTCGAGAGTCACTTTTATTTCTTCCAACCTATTCCAAAGGTTTTTCCTAGGAACCATGTCAAAATCTTTTCTAAAGTCAACAAAACAACAAAAAATATTGGTTTAGTACTGTAGAGCTCCTCTCCAATGATCCTAAAGGTAACAAGATGGTCCACACTTTAATGATATCTCCTAAACCCGGCCTGGCCTTTAGGTCTTTTACCACGACTTTCTAGCCAAAGACTAATCTTCTTTTCCAAAATAATTCCATAAAGCTTGGCTAAAATCAGGCTAATCATAATGGACCTATAATTAGAGGGAATGTTTATATCTCCATTTTTAAAGATAGGAACAATGAGACTTTGCATCTAGGGTTTATGGAAGCCTTGCTTGACTGCTAATGTAACATCCCTCTTTTGGGTACTGAGCAAACTTATTCTTTGAGGACACTTGCTCGCAAGTGATCCAGATTTTATGTTATTAAAACATTTATTTTGATTATGAAGCGTTATGGGTTGATGACTTTTCGTTTTATTGCATTGACATAGACATGTGCTATTGACTCGGTTTTACTAAGTGTGTAGGATTTTGGACCTTGAGGATGTAGAGGCATTGATGGAACCCCTTGGACTCCAAATCGAGTCAGGGAGTGTACCATTGGGGTTTGATTGTATTACTGTGATATTAGTGCATCTTATTAGATGATATGATATGGATATATTATGACACAATTTGTTGATGATGCAGGATGATGATAGATTGTCGACCAGACTCACATGTGGATTAAAGGGGTCATGCACGACTATCAAAGATGTTGAGGAAGAGGTGTGGACAGCAGCCCTGCCACAACCTACTAGCACTCCTGCCATGGCTCAAACTTTAGGTTAACGTTTACCTAGTTCGAGAGGATCCATGATGTCGTGAGGGTAGACTGTGGCAGTCACTCATGATGATTCTAAGGGGCGCACAATAAGGCAGGGGCCTTATTCCTCAGAGGCCCTTAATCTCCCACAAGTTCACCCAGTGGAGTATTGACTGCAAGGTTTTTTTTATGTCTACCAAGTCATTCAAGAGGCGAGTGGCACCCTTGGAGCACGTAGTGCATCCTAAAGGGCATGTCACACAAGAAAAATGGAAAGCGGTGAGTGGCACCCTTGGAGCACGTAGTGCATCCTCAAGGGCATGTCGCGCAAGGGAACATATGAGGTGAGTGGCACCCTTGGAGCACCTAGTGCGTTCCTAATGGCATGTCGCATTGTTTTGATAAATGAATGAACCTAGACGGCCTTAGGATGAACAATGTGATAAGAATTTAAAAAAAAATAACATTTTCCCTAATAAAATGTCATCCATCACAAAAATTAAGGTCGAGGTCAAAATCATGCCAGTGGTAAACTTTATCCTTTTATTAAAAAAAAAATGATCTCTCTCTCTCTCTCTCTCTCTCTCTCTCTATATATATATATATATATATATATATATATATTAAAAAATAAATAAATAAAAAGGTATGTATTTTAAGTCTTGTGTCTCTGAGGAGGGAGTACGACATTTAATTTATTCAAAACTCTATTGGAATGATTTTAAAAGGAATTAATTGTTTTATTATTTTGATATGATGAATTAAATGAGAAAAAGGAAAAATGGTTAATTTTCACGCCTTTTTAGTTCTAATTAAAAGGGAAAGGAAGAAAATCTAAAATATTAGGAAACTAGGAAAAGGGAAATAGAAAAGAAAAACAAAGGAAAAAAGCTGAAGAGTCAAACTTAGTAAGTATCTACCATTTAAGAGCTTTTAATTTTAAACTGAAAACTATGGAATTAATGGTGGGAAAATCGGTGGGCTTTGTAAGGGAATATTGGGACACCCAGGAGCGATTCTAGGAGTAAAATTAATAGTGGGGAAAATCATTAAAACCTGTAAGAGAATTTGGGGACACCTAGGAGCGATTCTAGGAGTAACTCTAGGTGGGTGAGGGAAATAAAGATAATTAATTAATTAAAGAAATTGATTTATGGAGGAATGAAGGGGATGGGTGACACTTGTACGAGGAGGAATTTTTAGGAATTAAATTTTAAAAACTTAATTAAACGAGATTTTAGGAAAGTAAGGAACGACAAAACTCCATATAATGAAGGGAGGATATGGAGGTTGGATCTCTTCTGTTTCTGTAACGTTACATTGCAAAAATATCTACTTGACTGATTTAACTTGTGGGAGTTGAGATACCAAGCTCAGTGAGGAGTGGTAGCTCGGCCTTGCGAGGCGAGTTGGGACCTAGTCGAAATCTCTAGATAGTGAGTGTGTGGCCCCTTTGTGGCTCGGGGGGTTAAGGGGGAAGAAGAGTACCACTAGCATTGGCTCGAAGGTACTAGTGAAGTATCGATGGCCAACGAGCAGGAGTTGCATGGAGCATGCGGGACATCGTTCAGAGCGGGCGATCAGGCAATGATACACTCTCTTTATTTTTGTATGGTAGAATGTATTAGGACTTATGCTTGGATCTGCTTATTTAATGGAGAAGTAAACTGATGTTTGTTTTTATTGATGATTGAAACTTTCCTTAGCCTAGCTTGATGGTTGTTGACTCCCATGGCCTTTGTTTTCCCACATGTCTTGACCACCTTGCTGTGTTGATTGTGACCGTCATGGTTATTTAGCCTTCATCCCTAGCTCACCAGTCATCGCCTTAGCAGTCGGCCAGGAGCCTGATCTACGGTCATTGCCTTAGCGTTAAAATACCTATGGATCTCAATGCCCTGCTTTTCTGTGCGAGGATGATGAGCGAAGGACGAACCGGTTAGCCGACTACCCTTGATGTTTGTCCCTGGTTGATTGTTGATTCTGCCATCTGGCAACGACCTCTGCGTGTGGATTATTTGGTGTCCTAGATGGTTTTCTCTAGGCCTTGACTAACAGAACCCCTGCAATCATTCCAAAACCCTTCCCATTGGATCCTTGCGTTCCTCTTACTGATGTCTGCGTTGTTTTGGCATTCTGGCAATGGAAAAACGCTTTTTTTTCTTTTTTTATTCCTGTTTGCATTGTTTTGGTATTCTGGCAATCGAAAAACATTTTTTTTTATTTGTTATCCTTGTCTGCATTGTATTGGTATTCTAGAAATGGAAAAATAATTTGATTCTCTATCTGCATATTTATATTTGGTATCCTGGAATGGAAAAACGTTTTTGTGTTTTTCTTGTCTGTGTTTTTCCCCTTGGTTACTACAATAATTGCTTATTATTAATGACAGGAAAAACGTAATTCCCTTATGGTGTGTTGTCACATCGAATTATTTATTATACAATGACAAAAAAGAAAAATGAAATTGCCTTCTGGTGTGATGGCACAACGAATTCCTTATTATTTAATGATAGGAAAAACAAAATCCTCTTCTGGTGTGATGGCACAACGTTTTGTTTATCATTTCATGAAAGAAAATAGGTAATTTCCTTCGGGTGCACTTTGAACCATGTTTTTTCCATCTAAAATTGTGACTGTGTTGCCGTAGAATTCACCCACGTTTTTAGCCATTTAAATCACAACTTTACTTGCCAGATTGACCACATTTTTGATAATTAGAAGTTGACTGTGTTGTTGCAATTACCCATGATTTTTCCTTTAGAATGTTGGCGGAGATTGTTGTTAAATTACCCATGTTTTGCTTTTAAAGTTTGACATAGACTATTGTTTAAATGCTCACGATTTTGCCATCCAAAACGTGACAGTGATTGTTGTTTAAATGCCCATGATTTTTTCCTTTAAAATGTGAAGAGATTGTTGTTAAATTACCCACGTTTTTGCCTTTAAAGACTGACATAGACTGCTATTTAAATGCCCATGAAGTCGCCTTCAAAACTGGTGATTATTTTGCTATGAATAACCACGGTTGGAATTTAAAACCAGACTGTGTAGACTAAAGTTTTTAGCATACCTGGTAATAATGGAGTAGTTTTCTCACTATGGACTGACTAATTCTATTTAGCATACCCCAGAATAATGAAACGATATGTTTACTACGTCTCCTATTCTATTCAGTCTGTTATTTATAAAATTGATTTACTATGCTACCCAGAGCACACTCTCTTCCTTACTTGCTCCACAATACTTTAGTTATACACACAATCAATATGTGCAATGATTAATTCCATGCATAAAATAATAGGAAATAGGACTATTATTGTCATTACTTGTCGTTGGCACACACTTATATGTATGTAATATGTACACAACATAGACGCACACACACACACACAATTAGTCACAAATAGTTGTTATAATATAATATTCAATGTATATTTGATGCTATTAGAAGATACAAATATGCATACTTCTTTTCCTCTGCATGCATACATAGTATTACTGAATGAATTTTTCATTTTCTCTTATCCATGCTTTAAAAAGCATTTTGGCTGTATGAATTTATGCTTCTTAATATCATTTCGGTGGTTAATATGTTGCTTCATTTTGGGTTCATTTAATTAAGTTGACTTTAGATGGTTCCTTAGTTGGGGCATTACTTTTAAACCTTTAATTGGACCTTTATTTAAGACTTGAAGCTAGCCTTCTTTTAGTAAGGATTCTTCTTCCTTTAATTTAACCAGAGTTTCAGTCATCCCTGAATCCCTTGATTTATGTTTAAATTAAGCATTTTGATTTTGGGGCGCCAAGAAATAAATAGATTCAAGAAGGATAAAGTCACTAGTTTAGTCTTACGCCTTTGAATAAAGTTGAATTTGAATGCTTTAATTAATTGATTCTCTCGAGCCATTGATTTAGTAGAGATATGTCATCATTGAGTTGTTAGACTTCTTGTACACATTAAACTATAATGTGATAAATTATGGTAGTAGACTTTAAACGTCATGCACAAATGAATTTGACGTGATGAATGATAGATTATTGATGATTAGATTTCCTCGTGCATGGATTGATTGGATGTTTTCTTGTGTTTGGGATTTGCACATTGGACTATGCACTGGAAAAGTAATAAGATTATTGGCGCTCGAATATTGATGATGTATGATTAGTTATGTGATTGGATTCCCTTGAGCAATGAAAATAAAGCTTGACATTTAGTCGAGCGCTACGGGTTATATGGATGCATGTTTATTTGTTAGTCATGCGTCATTAAACCAATGCTAACACAATGGTTATGTAGTCATTTTTCACTCGCGTATGGCGTTTTCAATGTAAGAATGATTGTTTAGACTATTGGTGCTCTTGGATTTATGTAATAAATGACATCCTTAGACTTTAGTATTCTAGCACGTAATGGAATTTTTATGATGGATGACCGTATTTTATGACTAGGCCTTGCGCCTCGAGAATAACTCATAAATACCTGGCGCCTTGGTTTAATTTGAATTGTTTTGTGTCATGTGAATGTTGACTCATGTACCTTGATTTATTGCAACATTGCGTCAATTTTTGTTCGTCATTCGTGATGATGATGGGTCATCTTACATCATGACTAGTGTTATGTGTTTAAGTTGTTTGATTTATACATTTCACTATGGGTCATTGATGTCGTGATTAATTGGGATGTATACTTCCTAACGCAGCTTTTAAAGAAATAAATAAAAAAATACTTGTTGTATGTCTCTTTGTCATCATAATGACAGAGATGTCACATATGGTATCAGAGTGCATTTAACCCTATGACTATGGATCGCCAGGCTTTCCACTGCAGTAAACTCGTGAGTATTAACCCTTTTGTTAAGTAAAAACCTTAACATGTCCTGGTGGAGATCGCATTTAGAGGGCGCCCCTGAGGGTCCACAATGCACAATAGCTAGTACTGATAGCATCCTCTTAGATCTCAAGAGATATGAGTTCTAGTGTCCATGAGTGTCACGGACGGTGGTGTTGTCAAATCATAGTTGTAGAGCAAGGCATGTGCTTCAGACTTCATGTTTATGACCTCCAGCATGAAGGTCCATGTGGTGGTCTTTCCACTAAAGGGGAGTGCTCTTTTATGGCAGAAGACACTACTGCCCCTTTTGAACGTGGCTACCAGCGATGTGTCATGGGAAATGTTTGAGGGACGGTTCCAAGAGAGGTATTTTTCTAAGAAATTTGTTGAGCATCAGCCCAACGAGTTTTATGCCTTGCGATGAGGTAGTCGCATGATGCCCAAGTCCGAGGCCCATTTTGGCGCTGCTTCGATATGCTCCACACCAATTCACCCAGAAACTTAAGGTCAAGAAGTTCGAGTTTGGCCTTATTGTTAGAATTCATCTTTGACTTCGGGTACCAGAAGTACTAGACCGAAGAAGGGGTGTTGGACATGTGGGGAGCCACACTACTAGTGAGACTACCCTGTGGAGAGGACTAGAGCTTCTGGCTCAGCTGGACCCTCCACCATGAAAGATATGGGCGAGGCCCATCAGATTCATGCAGCGGTGAATAACCGCCAGGCAGAGCATCAGTCGGTTGTGCTCGATATGACAGGTACCATCGCTGACCATACCCTTAGAATTTTGATAGATCCTAGTGCTACCGAGAGTTTCATTTCTGGTGCAACGCTAAAAAGGATTAAGTTAAAGGTAGTCGAATAGGATGAGGTTAGCTTCGTAGAGATGGCTTCAGGAGCCAAACAAAAGGTTGGAGGAAGGGTTACAGGTTGTATCCTTAACCTGGGAGAGTTTTTCATGAGGGCCAACCTGTACATCACGATCTTAGGATCTTATGACATCATGATCGGTATGGACTGGTTGGAATTGCATGAGGAGATACTCAACTGCAAGATGAAATAATTGATCTTTGTCGAAGATGAGGGATAGAGACGTGTGATTGTAGGACAAAACCAGGGAGTTTTCCTGAGGTTTATCTCTTCCTTGCAGCTACGAAAAAGTATGTGCAAGGGGTGCAATCTTTATACGATCCTTGTGTTAAACGAGAAGGGAGTAGCGGAAGGTATAGAACACCTTCTGGTGGTGAGAGAGTTTGCGGATGTATTTCCAGAGGAGTTACCTAGGATGTCATTTGAGAGGGAATTGGAGTTTACTATAGACCTAAAACCGGGAATAGAACCGATAGCTAGAACGCCTTATCGGATTTCAACCCCAGAGTTACAGGAGTTGAGAATGCAACTGAAGGAGCTGCTGGACCTGGGATTGATATGTCCTAGTGTGTCACTGTGGGGTGCACCTGTTATTTTCATATGAAATAAGGATGGGTCATGGAGGCTCTGCATTGACTACCATCAATTGAACAAGTCCATGATCAAGAATCAATATCCGTTGCTGAGGATTGATGATCCATTCGATCAAATGAAGGGCGCGACAGTGTTCTCAAAGATCAATTTGTGATCAGGGTATCACCAGTTACGGATTAAGGAAGATGACTTCCCTAAGACTGCCTTTAAGATGAGGTTTGGACACTACGAGTTTACTGTTTTACTGTTTGGATTGAAAAATGCCCCAAGGGTATTTATGAGTTTGATGAATGGGGTGTTCTGTGAGTACTTGGACAAGTTCGTCCAAGTATTCATTGACAATTTTTTTATTTAATCTTGGACGATGGAGGAGCACGACGAGCACTTGCGCTTGGTACTACAGTGTCTACGAGAGAACAAATTGTATGGGAAGTTATCCAAATTCTTATTTTATCAATCAAAGATCCACTACTTAGGGCACGTCATCTTCAGTGAAGGTATCGTTGTGGATCTAGAAAAGTTCGAGGCCATTATGGAATGGCCTGCGCTGAAAAATGTCTCGGAAGTGCATAGCTTCATGGGGTTAGCAGGATACTATCGATGGTCCGTCGAGGGGTTTTTGAAGATAGCAAATCTGATCACAAAATCGCAGAAGAAAAACAATAAGTTTGTTTGGACCGAGAAATGTGCGGAAACATTTCGGAGGCTCAAGGAGCTGTTGACAACAACACCGATACTAAAGGTACCGGACATGGATGCAGACTTCTTGGTATGCACTGATGCATCCAAGGAAGGCTTAGGCGGAGTCTTGATGCAAGACGAATGATTGATCGCTTACATCTCGAGGAAATTGAGAAGGCATGAGGAGAACTACGTGACGCACTATTTGGAGTTGTTAGCCATCGTATATTCCTTGAAGGTTTAGAGACACTACCTTATTGGACAAAAAATTGATCTAAAGTCTGACCACTGTGGACCATAACACATCTTTACGGAAAGTGACCTGAACACACGACAATGGCATTGGTCAGAATTGCTTAGCGAGTACGACTTCAAGATTACTTACATAAAAGGAACAATGAACCGAGTGGCGGATGCATTGAGTCAGAGACCACGCATATTTTCATTGTTGTCTCTTCAGACGAATCTACATAAAAAGATTCTAACTTTACAGCGTGATGACCACTGGTACAAAGAGGTCGAGGGTTTTACCGGACAAAACACAATGATGGTACCACGATTTGAAGGATTTTCTTTTGATAGCAATGGTTTATTGAGGTTTAAAATCGGATCTACGTACCACTGAACAACGAGTGAGGATGTTGATCCTAAGCGAGGCTCATAGAGTAGTTTACATGGCTCACCCAGGAGTCACGAAGATAAGGGTAGACCTTAAACCCTTATTCTTCTGGAAGCGAATGAAGGTAGACATAGTCAAGTATGTGGCCAGATGTCTAGAATACCAACAAGCGAAGGCTAAACATAGACACCCAACAAGATTACTACATCCACACGCTATTACAGAATTGAAATGGGAGGTTATTTCGATGGATTTTATTGTTGGATTGCCACTGACGGCAAGGAGACATGACTCAATTTTCATAGTAGTAGACACTCTGACAAAGAGTGGTCACTTTATTCCTGTGCATACGACTTATCAGGCAACTGACATAGCTAGAGTTTTCATCAGTGAAATTGTGAGGCCACATGGTGTGCCTAAGAGGATTATATTCGATCATGGATCGATGTTCACTGGACGATTTTGGACGAGTTTCTAAGAGGCCTTGGGAACATAGCTTAACTTCAATGCTGCATATCACCTGGAGGCTAACGAACAAACTGAACGAACAAACCAGACCTTGGAAGACATGTTGCGCATGTACGTAATGGACCAACAAAAGAGTTGGGAAGAATTCTTGCCACTGGTGGAATTCGCTTATAACAACAATTACCAAAGCATCATTAAGATGGTACCTTTCGATTTTCTTTATGGGCGACTGTGTCGGGCACCTTTGACATGGGATCAACTTGTAGATAGGGTCTAGGTGGGATAGGAAGCGATCCAAGAATTGGAAGATTAAATGAAAACTTTAAGACAAAGGATCAAGGAAGCGTAGGATCGGCAGAAGAGTTACGATGATGCGCATCATGTCAACCATAGTTACATTGTGGCAATTGAGTCTATTTGCGGCTGAAACCGCATAAGAGTTTGATCTAGTTTGGGAAAAAAAGGGCTAAACTATATCCTAGGTTCATGGGATCCTACGATATTTTGGAAAAGAGAGGCCTGTGGCCTGATGACTAGCCTTGCCTGATTCTTGAGGCGTATGCATGATGTATTTCACGTATCTATTAAGACTTTATGATTAGTGATCCTTCACATGATTTGACTTGAGCACCTTGAGGGTGTCGGATGAGGGTGCACTCACGGCTGAGCCAATCCACATCTTGGATCATTGCATTCGATAGCTACAATGTCGAATAGTATATCATATCAAGGGTCTGTGGGACAATTATAGTCCACACTCGGTGACCTGGGAGGACGCATATGATATGCGCCAGCAGTTTCCATTTTTGTTTGATAGATAGACATATGATACTGTGATACACTTTATTTCGACATTTATACTGTGAAACTTCAGGACGAAGTTTACACCAAGAGGGGGTGTATGTAACATCCCACTTTTGGGCACTGAGAAAACTTATTCTTTGAGGACACTTGCTCGCGAGTTATCCAGATTTTATGTTATTAAAACATTTATTTTGATTATGAGGCGTTATGGGTTGATGACTTTTCGTTTTACTACATTGACATAGACAGGTGCTATTGACTCGATTTTACTGAGTGTGAAGGATTTTGGACCTTGAGGATGCAAAGGCATCGATGGAACCCCTTGGACTCCAGATCAAGTCAGGGAGTGTACCATTGGGGTTTGATTGTATTACTGTGATATTAGTGCATCTGATTAGATGATATGATATGGATATATTTTGACACGATTTGTTGATGATGCAGGCTGACGATAGCTTGCCAACCAGACTCACATGTGGAGTAAAGGGGTCACGCATGACTATTAGAGATGTTGAGGGAGAGGTGTGGATAGCAACCTTGCCACAACCTACTAGCACTCCTGCCGTGGTTCGAACTGTAGGTTAACGTTTACCTAGTTCGAGAGGACCCACGATGCCATGAGGGTAGACTACGAGAGCCACTCACGATTATTCTAAGGGCCGCACAATAGGGCAGGGTCCTTATTCCTTAGAGGCCCTCAGTCTCCCACAAGTTCACCTGGCGGAGTATTGACTCCAGAGTTTTTTTTATGTCTACCAAGTTAGTCAAGAGGCGAGTGGCACCCTTGGAGCATGTACTGTATCCTGAAGGGCACGTCGTGCAAGAAAAATGGAAAGAGGCGAGTGGCACCCTTGGAGCACGTAGTGCGTCCTGAAGGGCACGTCGCGCAAGGGAACATATGAGGTGAGTGGCACCCTTGGAGCACCTAGTGCGTCCTGAAGGGCACGTCGCATTGTTTTGATAAATGAATGAACCTAGACGACCTTAGGATGAACAATGTGATAAGAAATAAAATAAAAACCATTTTCCCTAATAAAATGTTGCCCATCACGAAAATTAAGGTCTAAGTCTAAATCATGCTAGTGGTAAAATTTTATCCTTTTATTAAAAAAAAAATGATATATAAACACACACA
>SNQJ01S0016242.1:83639-118390 GCA_010110895.2 Picea sitchensis
TAGAAGTGAAATTAAAATGCTAAGAAGGTGGATCAAGGGCCAAAAATTTCTCTTTGTTTAGAGCATAAGGCAGAGCAAATTTTTTAAGCCATACGTATGTAGATTCAACTGTAAGGGGGACAGGACTATCCCTCTCTACTGTAAATTATCACCCAACCAAAATGCTTGGAAATACACAAAAACTAAAAATGCAGACATAAAGTTATCAACGCAGACGAAAGAAGGATATCAAACAGTAGATTCTTAACCAACCATTTAGCTGATGTGAATTACAGATCAACAAATTAATATTTTGTTTAACATTTAAAAAGGAAATCGATGTCTCAAACACAAGGTTAATCTTTCACAAGGAAAGTGCAAGATAAGTTCGCCTATAAAACATATCAAAATGCATAAAAAAATTTGCTAGGAAATGTAATATAAATTGCAGACTTAAATTGCCTGGATAAGTATTGAAAACACAGAGATATACTTCGCGAGGAAATGCAATAGAAACACAAATTTGATTTTCTAGGAAAGGTATAATCGCATAAGATATAAGCGGATTGTGGAAGGAAAATATAAACAATCGTAGAAGTGTTCAATCACAAAGGAGCAAGGAAAACCATCAACCAAGAGCAACCAACAAAGAGCCTAGAAGGTAATAAAATGTAGAGGTTACTAAACATAGTTTTCAAATGCCCAAAACATTTAGGGGGCAGAGGTGATAAACATGTAGAGACCATGGCAAGGGAAGAGATCAAAACGTAGAGATAAGAAGGGGTAAATAGCTGGGAAAACACATCCTTCTCTCATCATCCACACACAAAAAAGAAGGGCATTAGAATCTATAGGTCATTGTGCACCGAAGTGATGACCGTCGATTCAGCTCCTGGTCGACTACTCAGGCGTGGAATGACGAACTAGGGATGAGGACGAAAAGAACAACTCTTCACAACAATCAACAAAACCAAATTATAGTCACAACATTTAGGGATGAAATTCCAAGGGAAACAAGTCAAGAAACGAGCTTAATGCTATGGGGAATTTAAGTTCTCGGTTGAAATGATAAGTCAAACATTTTCTTTACCCAATTAAAAATACATAAATGAAAGCGTAAGGTATAATAAGAATGTACCATGCAGAATCAAGTAAGCATACCATAGCCTAAATGTCCACTCTGAGTCATTGTCCCGTGCGCTCGAAGAAACTCCTGCTTGCCAATCGATGAGACTTCATTGGTACCTCCCATCCAACACTAAGGGTACTCTTCTCTCCCCTTAGGCCTTCGAGTCACAAAGGGACCATGCACCCTAAACTAGAGAACAAATAGCTCTCAACTCATCTCTCAAGGCCAAGCTACCACTCCTCACCGAGTTGGGTATCCAAACTCCCACAAGCTAAGTCATTCAAGTATGAAATTCTGCAACATAACATTATGCATAATAAAAGAGCCCCATCATCCTCCTCCTCCCTCCTTTATATAGAGTTTCTAGGTCATTTACTTTCCCAAAATCCCATTTAATTTAATGTTCAATAATTTAATTCATAAAAATCGTCCCCGAATATGTGTCACCCATCCCCTTCATGGAACCATAAATTAATTTCATTATTAATTAATTACTCCTATTTCCCTCACCCATCTAAGAACATTCCTAGAATCACTCCTATGTGTCCCCATATTCCCTTACACATTTTAATGACTTACCCCCTTACTAATTCACTAGTTGAGTTCAATTTAGAAAGTTCTTAAATGAAAAATACCTTACTAAGCTACTCTTTTTGTTTTTTCCTTAGGTTTCCCTTTCTCTTTATGTTTCCCGCTTTTTCCTAGTTTCCCAATTCTTTTAAATTTCCCTCTTTCCCTTTTCATTTAAAACTCAAATTAGTAAGTGTAGAAAATTATCCCTTTTCCCACTTTTCTTTTTTTTAATTAATAAATTTTAATTATCATGTGTAATAAAACAATCATTTCCCTTTTAAATTTTTAAATCCCTAAAAAATTTGATTTTAATAATTTAATCAGGTTTCTTACCCCCTTTTTGTCACATGTTTAAAGATGAGTATTATTATTTTTATTTTTACCACAAGTATTACTTTAGACCTAGATTTTAACTTTCGAGGGTGGGCGACATTTTATTAGGGAAATTGTTTTTAAATATTTCCTTATCACATTATTCTTTCTAAGGCCATCTAGGTTTATTCATTTATTATTTAACAACACGACGTGCCCTTCAAGACGCACTAGCTGATCCAAGGGTGCCACTGGCCTTATTCTGTTTCCCTTGCACGACGTGCCATTCAGGACGCACTACATGCTCCAAGGGTGCCACTCGCCTCTTTCCATTTTTCTTGCACGATGTGCCCTTCAGGACACACTACGTGCTCCAAGGGTGCCACTTGGCTCTTGAATGACTTGGTAGACATAAAAAACCCCTGGAGTGAATACTCCACTAGGTGATCTTGTGGGAGACTAAGGGCCTCTAAGGAATAAGTCCCCTTCCTTATTGCACGACCCTTAGAATCATCGTGAGTGACTGTCACAGTCTTCCCTCACGACATCATGGGTCTTCTCGAACTAGGTAGTCGTTAACCTACAATTTGAGCGATGACGAGAGTGCTAGTAGGCTGTGGCAGGGTTGTTGTCCACACCTCTCCCTCAACATCTCTAGTAGTCGTGCGTGACCCCTCTAATCCACATGTGAGTCTGGCCGACAAGATATCATCAGCCTGGATCATCAACGAATCATGTAAGAATAAAATCCATAATCATAGCATCTAATCAGTTGCACATAAGTCATATATAGAACAATCAAACCCCAATAGTCCACTCCATGAATCAATCCAGAGTCCAATGGTTTCATCGATGCCTCTGCATCCTTGAGGTACAAAATCCTACACACTTAGGAGATCCGAGTCAATATCACCCGTCTAAGTCAATACAACGAAATAACATATAATCACATCCATAATGGATCATAATCATAATCAATGACCATTAGTATAATAATTTGGATTGCTTGCAAGCAAGTGTCCTCAAGAAATAAGTTCGTGCAATGTGCACAAGAGAGGGATGTTACACCTCTTCTCAGCCCATAAATGGAAAACATGCAGAGAGCAGTCGTGAAGGTAGATTGTTAATATGAAGCTTCCTCCTGGATGGATTTTCCTGTAAAATGCTTAACTATGTCTATCTTGCATTTGACATGAGACGGGTTGCACGGTCTGACAAAGAGGGCGTCAATTGGAATCTTTGAATGCAGGGGCCTGATCACGCTCATGGTAGATGCAACAGTTCTGAGTATATATACTCAGTTTCGATATTTTATTATGGTCGATGGTTGGGCAGTGCTCCCGTTTTGTAAATGTTTGGTGAAGAACATTGGTTCTCTGGTTATGTAGTTGTTTTTGAGACGTCTTGGTTAATCTAAGTCATATTTCTTCATCTTATTTTCCTATAATACAGAGAGAGTTCATGTTTTATTTATTCACATGGATTGTTGTAACTGTATTATGATAAATGTTTGATTAAAGTATTGTTATGATTTCTTTCAACTTCCTTGAGATTTGAATCCAGGAGGACCTTGTGTTTAAGTTTTTCCTCCTTAGGCTGTTGGAAAATCTGATGTTCATAGAAGACCTCTACACCTTTCTCACTAAATATTCCTCCTACTCACCCTTACTCCAAATTACTGACTGAAGTCAATCAAGACCTCACCTACAGGTGCATACCAGTCTAGTTTTCTGAGTTAAAACGATATCATCATGAGTATGTTCCCATTTGACCTCTTTAAAACCAACCCGTGACACAAAACTATGATGGGTATTGGGATTACCTCCAACACAATCTGGAGGTGACTTCTAAAGATAACATTTCTGGCACCGCTGCCGTGGAGCTAATTGAAGACTTTTCCTTGGGCAGAATGAAAATGAGCTTATGATTCTGAAGGTGCATTAGATATCAGAACCATTGAAGATTGCAAGTTCACCTGGTGAATCCATTGTTTCAACTCCACTATTTTGGTTCTGACTACCTCTAGCACACACGAGCTAACCAAGAGAACTTTTTCGAGAAGTCTTTTAGCAACTGCTTTCTCAGCTTGAAAGTTCCCTGGGAGATTGACAATGATTAGATCTGGTCTTTGATGGTGAAAAAATACTAGACACATTCAGACTGCATATCATTCACCTGGTGACTCCATGATTAAAGGATCTATTGCTGACTCCACTGGTTCAAAATGGAAAGAATATTGGATTGGAGGTATGCTCCTTTTAATTTCTCCTATGTTCCTGGTTTTCCAAATGTTGTTCCTACTCCAAATGAATGGGGTGTTTATTTGCCCATATTTAGAGAGCATAAAGAGGACAACCCTGCTCAACATCTCCTTGATTTTCATGAACTCTTGCATCAATGGGAAATACATCATGAGGATGTATTATTAAATATGTTCATGATCGTGTTAGCAAGATTATGGCCCTTGGTTATGGAAGGAAGCAAAGAACAAGGAAGGAAAGGTAAAAATCAAGCTTCGCGGGAGACACATCAACTGTCACTGAGTCGAAGGAGAAAAAGAGCCGAAAAGATGCAGCGAAGTGTGGAAAAGAAAACCGTTGGATGAGGAGATAACAGATGATAGATTAGCAAGAAAGAAGGATTGTAGACATCTCAACAAGCAGAGAAATCCATCATTAGATGCTTTGGAGAACTACGTGATGAAGAAGGAAAGATAGGGTGTCGAAGTCCAAAAAAAGTGGGTCAAGTTTACCTAGGGTTTTAGACACCTAGGGTTTTGGTATCTATGGTTTTGGCACCTAGGTTTTGACCTAAGGCTGTCGTTGAGGGATTGTAATGTATAAATAAAGGTCAAGAGGACATGGGTGGGGTTGTTGGTCATTGAGTGTTGGTATGATATTGTTTTTATAGCTCTGCTGTGAAGGGAGAAGATTGTGTTGTGAGAGCTTCAGCTGTGTGTGAAGGTCAAGTCTTGCAGCTGGGTGCATAGGAATGGGAGAGAAAGAGAGAGAAGAAAGAAGATCTGCTAGCCGAGAGCGTAAATAAGAACTGTATTCTTTGCCTTAATAAATCATAAGCATAGTTCTCTGGACGTAGCCCTAGAGAGAGGGTGAAACACGTATATTTTGTGTCGTATGTGTGATTAATGCTTGGATCTCTGTCATTTTTATATTGTTATTTGTAGTCTTATGTTAGATCAGGTCTATAGCTATGCAGGATAGACCTCGATGATAAGTGATATATGAATGCTGTATTATTTTTTTGATAGATCCACTTGATATTCCCCTAGTTGTAGACATCCCTGTCCTGCAACCCCCCTCTTAAGCTGCTTCGGGTGAGACTTCATCTACTTTGCAGGTGCTACCGAAAGGGCTAGTATCTAGGGCTTGTTGGTGTGATCTTGGAGTGAACCTTGGGTCTACCCCTGTGTAAGGGAATGTCAAGGTGGTTCCCATTGAAGACAGAGATTCAGAAGTGTATAGAGGATCAAGAGAGGGACTTCGCTGAAGCCCAAAACAAGAACCCTAAGCTAATTACTGAAGGTTGGATGCAAAGAAACATCTTCACTGATATTCATGAGATATTCTTTAGAGAAATCCATCAAGATCTATACGATTGGTTAGCTAGGTTAGCCAATACCCAGTTCGATATCAGATCTAGACCTCCTGTGCTCTGGACGTCGGAGTTGATTAAGAAGGTTAAGAGAGTCAACACCACTGTATCAAGGGTAGTAGATGACTGGTTCGATAGTACCATTGGAGGGTATATCACTGAATTTGTTGTTGATAGAACATAATCATATATCCAGGCCGAGAGATACTTCTTCAAAGGACCCAGAGGAAACTTTTTACAATTTCTGAAGTTAAGAATCAAGATGTTGTTGCATGAAAAGAACGTCTTGAAGATACAATAGATTGGTTGGATCCGAAAAGGCTAATGTTCAAGAATTTGGACAACGACAACGACCCAAAAGCCGGACATACAATTAGTGGGAAAGTATTTCGAGGGGTTCACCTTGAGAACCTGTTCAATCAAAACTACGGAGACGAGGGTTTCTATAGTGGAGAAGAGGCAGATCTGACAGATGAAGAACATTCAGAACCCACTAGAGCAGAGGAAGAGGAAGCTAAATAACTTTTCCACAATGGGCCAGAGACATTAGGAACTGTGCATACCACTAAAGTAAGTCATATCAATCCTTATTTTATTTCAGAAACGCTAAGTAATCAGAATATTC
The DNA here is from genome assembly GCA_010110895.2 of Picea sitchensis. Taxonomy (NCBI): domain Eukaryota; kingdom Viridiplantae; phylum Streptophyta; class Pinopsida; order Pinales; family Pinaceae; genus Picea; species Picea sitchensis. Next base: position 89,870 of record SNQJ01S0016242.1, read on the forward strand.
TGAATCACTAGAGTCTGTAGACTACTATTACTAGTACTTCAACATCTACTCAAACAAAAAACCTAGCCATCTCTATGGCAGACGAGATGAGGCTCCCTATATTTAAAGGAGATGGATCTGAAGATCCTGATCAACACTGGTTTCTGTGCGAGGCCGTATGGAACATTAAAAATATTACCGATGAAGCTGTTAAAAGAAGCGAGTTTAGCACTACATTGAGGGATCGCGCCCTGAGCTGGTACATGAATCTTGTCCAAGGACTTGCACAGCCTAAGCCACTAAATGAGATCAAGAATGCGTTGGTTGCAGAGTTTAAAAAACCTAAGTCAGAGTCATAGTGTATTATTGAGCTGAAGGAGATCAAACAGAAGGTATCCAAGCATGTTTGGGAGTTTGATAAGAGATTCAACACCCTAACAGGCCGATTAACTTTTAATATCCCAGATGAGCAGAACAAAGAATGGTTCATCGCTGCTCTTTTATCACACATCAGAGTTCCACTGATGCAGCAAAATATTGCATCATGGGCAGAACCTCTAGAGATCGTCATGAAGATTTAATCAACACCTATGTCATAATCTATCTCAGGCATGACCTAGATCTTGAGCCAACTAACTAGTTTGTCTCTACAGGTCGAGGATATGAAGAAGGACAAGGGGAAGGACAAAAGAGAATATATATGGTGTGTAAGATGCAGATCCGAAGGTCATGATAAAGAAAACTATCCCCTGTTTCATGAATATTTTTCCGCAAGAGCACTGAGCCCCTTGAAGTAAGTTAACTTTCCTTGGTGCGAAGTATGCAGAAAATGACATTGCCCTGGTGAGTGCTACTATATGCAGAAGTACGTTTAGACACCCAAAAAATTGTACTGCAGATTCTATAAGTCTGTAGGGCATGATGATAGAGATTGTAGGTCTTTTGACCTGATGCATGAAATATCAAGAGACATATACAAGATCCAAGGTAAAGTACACCAAGAAGGAAACAATGCATAGTATAATTCTCCAGAAAGAGGAAGTTTCAATCCTCGTGGTGGATACAGAGGACGAGGACAAGGAGGAGGTATGGTTCGAGGCCGAGGAAAAATAATATGTTACAACTGTGTGCAGCTAGGACATTTAGCGAGGGACTGCCAAAACCCTTACACAACCTCCAGTTATTGCAATTTCTTCGAGCATGTCATCGAGGACTTCCCTTTGCTACTAGCTAAGCTTAAGGAAAGATGAGGACCTCAGAAAAACCTGCAAGTACAACTGATATATGATGAACCTTGTGGAGTAGACCCTAAAGTCGTTGTTATCACTCGAGGAGGCGCTGCTACAAGAGAAGATAGAGAAGCCCAAGGAAATACTACAAACGACCACGGAGTCAAGAAAACTGCATTGAAGACCCCAATGTTCGATGCTAAGAAAGAAAGACAAATATTTGAGGAGGCAAGAAAAGGATTCAAAGGAGATTAAGGGTCTTCATCAAAGAAACAACCAAAAATAAAAAAATATGGCATGCCTCAGGTGTTTGATCAGTTTGCATCACCAACAGAAGGAAAAGAGGTAAGAAAACTCATGGAAATTCTATGCACTTGTGTTAATTCGATTCAAGATAAAAGCGATGTACAAGAATTACAAGATTTAATCAAGCAGTATGAGCTAGGAAAGATAGATCCCTTACTGAATAGGAAAGTGTACCAAATTGGGAAAAGGAGAAGGAAAAATAAATAATTACACCTAACTGCTCAAATAGGAGAATATGATATAGACTATGTGGTCCTCGACTTAGGGTCAGAGGTCAATGTCATGACGAAGCAAACCTAGGCACTGATGGGAAAACCGAAGTTGATCTATTCCCCTATCAGGATTAGAATGGATAATCAATAAATTGTCATCCCATTTGGATGATTAGAGCATGTCCCTGTGGACATTGATGGAGTTAGAACCTTTGCAGATTTTGAAGTAATTGAAATTGTTGATGACAACTACCCTTATCCTACATTATTAGGAATTGATTGGGCCTTCGACAATTCTATTGTTGTATATATAAATAAGAGGTGTATGAAATTCAAAATAGATGGCCTTAGGGTCAATGCACCTTTAGATCCAGATGAGGGTCCTCGATACACATATCTTTCCATAGAAGAAGCTGACGCGTACGAACTGGAAAACATCTACAAACTAACAGCCAAACAACATGATTATATCAATCCTACAGATGATGGGAACCTGAGCTGGCGAAGCAAAAACACATGTTCATCAAACTCAGAAGAAGAACTGAAGAACTGGCAGAACCATCTGTATGAAGTCTCTACCAGAAGATGTGCTAGACTAACCAAAGAGGTTCGCTGGATCGGCACAACAGTGAGTAACTTACCCACATTTGATGGGCTGAACCCTTTAGAAAAATTCTTATCAGAGTTTGAGAGAAGTGTACCAACACAACAAAGGTTGTTGGCAATGGATGAGGCCATGAAAGCCACACTAGAAATATGGTGGGGGATGCACAAAGGAAACATCACAGACTAGACACAATGTCAAACTTTTATGACAACACGGTTCTCAACACAAGTAGGAAGCTGCGAAATAAGGTACATAGGTCGAAGTTTCCCAAAGGAACATGTGCAAAGTTGTGAAGAGGTTTGGAGTGACATTCTTTGAGAACAATGGGTGCACAGATTTATTAACACGCTGGACACGATCCCTATCAACTGGTACCTTCAAGCGGAGCTTCGCCTCGTCACTTTATATTGAGAAGGTATGATCCATAATTTTGTAGCCACCTTCTTGTTTGAAAGTGACTTTCCTTCAGTAGACCAATCATTACAGGTTGTGAGACAAAAAGTATTTAAGGAGGCATCTGGCCTCCCTTTGGAGAAAGAAGAGGATGAATGGATGATGCCATTCCAGAAATTTCAAGGATGTCACAACATTAATGCCGATGAAGATGATTATCTGAGGAAGGTAAACATTGCTGAGACAGAAAGCCACATAAATGTGGAAGGACCAGGAGTGGAGCTGCCATTCATAGGACAACTGATCAAAATAAATAAAGTAAATATTGGGATAGAGGAGACACCGAAGCTTGCCAATGTCGGAGATTATTGGGATGTTGCTACCATTGACAAGATTACAGAGTTATTGCACGAATATCAGGAATTGTTCCTTACCAAGTTCACTGATATGAAGGGAATCAAAGGGCCAATGGGTGAGATGAGAATACCTTTGAAACCAGTTGCGAAGCCAGTCAAGAAAATACCTTATTGACTGAACCTGAAATACAAGGAAAAAGTGAAGATCGATCTCGACAGAATGCTGGAAGCAGGGATTATTGAACTTTTCAAAGAGTCAGAGTGGATTAGCCCTATGGTGGTACAAGACAAGAAGACAAGAGAAATCAGGATTTGTGTGGACCTCACAAATTTGAGTGATGCCTGTTTGCATGACCCTTTTCCTACACCATTCACAGACGAAGTGTTGGATAATGTGGGAGGAAAGGAAGTATATTCTTTTACAGATGAATTTTCGGGACACCATCAGATCCTCATTTCCAAGGAGGACTGTCATAAGACTATGTTTTCCACATAGTGGGGATCCTACCAATATACAGTAATTCCATTTGGATTGAAGAATGCCCCATTCATCTTTTCCAGGGTGGTGGTCGAAGCATTCAAAGAATTTTTGCATAAATTTTTAGAAGCATACTTTGATGACTAGACTGTTTTTAGTTTGTTGAAAAATCATATTGAATGTCTAAGGTTAATATTGGACAAATGAAGGCAGTGTCAAATTGCTTTGAATCTGAAGAATAGCATCTTCTTATCACCATTTGGAGTGCTATTTAGTCATATTGTATGCAAGCAGGGATTGTTGGTAGACCCATCTAAAATTGAAATTATAGTTGATTTGTCACCTCCTACTTCAGTCAAACAACTGAGCACTACACTCGGCCATACTGGATATTATAGGAAATTTATCAAAGGATATGCCCAAATTACAACACCAATGGAGAAGCTGTTGAAGAAGGACTACCAATATGAGTGGACAGATGAATGTCAACAGAGCATTGACACACTGAAACAGAAGATGGTTATAGCACCCATTCTGGTTTTTCCATATTGGAGAAAAGAATTCCAGGTGCATGTCGATGCATCTTCTATTGCATTAGGAGCAGTACTGGAACAACCTGGAGAAGGGGACATTGATCATCCATTAGAATTTTCTAGCAGGAAGCTATCCATAACTAAAGTTAATTACAACATTACAGAGAGAGAGGGACTAGCCATGGTATATGCACTGCAAAAATTCTGCCACTACTTGTTGGGAGGACACTTTAAAATGTTTATTGATCACTTCGCGCTGAAGTACCTAGTCAACAAGCGAGTGTTGGGGGGGTGAATATGCAGATGGATTATGTTGTTTCAAGAATATGATTTTGAGATCATAGCTAAGCCAGGAAGAATGAACAAGGGCCCATATCACTTATCAAGGTTGGAACATGGCGAAGAACCCACCAGTTTGGAGGATACATTACCGTATGCACGACTGCTCGCCATTAGAAATATTGATGACCACTTCGCAGACATACTCCAGTTCCTATCAACAGGAATGGATCCAAGTGCATATACAATTCCTCAAAAGAAATAGCTAGTGGTGCGTGCTGCAAACTTTTCACTTATAGTTGGACAGTTGTACAAAATGGGACCGGATGAAATATTAAGGAGGTGTGTTATGGATACAGAGTGACCACTGATCCTCGTAGAACCTCATGAAGGCATTGCAGGAGGAAATTATGTAGGGAAATCAACTACACAGAAGGTTTTGTGAGTTGTCCTTTGGTGGCCTACATTACACAAAGATACTAAAGAGTATGCCAGAGCATGTGATGTATGCCAGAGAATTAGAAAACCATCCCGAAGAGGTGAAATTCCATTAGCACCACAAATGAACCTACAAGCATTTGAAAAGTGGGCCATTGACTTCATGGGACCTATAAACCTACCAGGAAAGTGAACAGGAGCAAGGTACATTATTACTACGACATAATACTTAACCAAATGGGATGAAGCTAGAGCAGTCAAGGATTGCAGTCCAACTACAACTGCACGTTTTATATTCGATGACATAATAACCAGTTTTGGATGCCCTAAGATTATTATGAGTGATCAAGGTACACACTTCATCAATAAGATAGTTGAAGCTTTGACTGAAGAATTTATAGTCCGCCATCAGAAGAGTACACCTTACCATCCACAAGAAAACAAAACGGTTGAAGCATTCAACAAGATCTTGGAGACAACATTGATAAATATTTGCAGCATGAACATGGATGACTAGGATTTAAGAGTACCAACAATACTCTGGGCCTATAGAACCACTTGCAAGAAATTAACAATTCAGACCCCCTTCAAGTCGGTTTATGGTCTCGATGGAATACTTAGTACCAATCCTAGTAATTGTTTCATTTACAGACATGGATGATACCGATGTTGTTCACGAGATGCTTGCATAGTTGGATGAACTAGAAGAAGACAGATTCATTGTAGGATTCCATCAGCAAGTTCAGAAGGAATGAGAAAAGGCCTATCATGACAGGCACATCAAGAAGAATACATTCAGGCAAGGTGATTTAGTACTAGTGTATGACAATAAGTTTATCAAACACCTTGGGAAGTTCATAATGCATTGGCTCAAACCATATGAGATTGCCTATGTTATAGAAGGAGGAGATGCGCAGCTGAAGACATTGAAGGGAGACTGGAAGGAAGGATTGGTGAATGGGAGTCGGTTGAAGTTGTACTATGATAACTAGCTACCTCGCAACTCTCAGTAAAAGCATGAGGAAAAGGGTCCAGGTACGAGGTGCAGTTGAAACTAGGTACCAAACATAGAAAAGATAGTCTGCACAAGGATGGAAAGGAGGGATAAAGCAGAACGCAAGGCTACGCTGCGCAGTCCAAAGTCAAAGTAAAACAAGAGGATCGGATCTGAAGTGCCTCGGGACGAGTCACATGTGAGTGTTGGGGGGTTGTTGGCCCTTGGTCATGGAAGGAAACGAAGAAAAACGAAGGAAAGTTAAAAAAACGATCTTCGCGGGAGACATAGTAACTGTCACTGAGTTAAAGTGAGAAAAAGAGTAGGAAAGATGGAGTGAAGTGCGGAAAGGAAAGCCATTGGATGAGGAGATCAAAGATGATAGATCAACATGAAAGAAGGATCATGGAAAACTCAACAAGAAGGGAAAGCCATCATTGGATGCTTTGGAGCACTGCGTGGTTAAGAAGGAAAGACAGGTTGTCGAAGTCCGAAAAAAGTGGGTCAAGTTGACCTAGGGTTTTAAACACCTAGGGTTTTGGTATATAAGGTTTTGGCACCTATGTTTCGACCTAAGGCTGTCAGTGAGTGATTGTAATGTATAAATAAAGGTGAAGAGGACCTGGATGGGGTTGTTGGTCATTGATTATTGGTATGATATTGTTGGTATAGCTCTGTTGTGAAGGGAGAAGATTGTATTGTGAGATCTTCAGCTATGTGCGAAGGTCAAGTCCTGCAACTGGGTGCACAGGAAGGGGAGAGAAAGAGAGAGAAGAAAGAATATCTTCTAGCTGAGAGAGAAGATAAGAATTGTATGCTTTTCCTTAATAAATCATAAGCACAGTTCTATGGACGTATCCCTATAGAGAGGGTGAACCACGTATATTTTGTGTCGCATGTGTGATTGATGCTTGGATATTTGTCATTGTTATATTGTTATTTGCAGTCTTATGTTAGATCAAATCTATAGCTGTGTAGGATAGACCTCGTTGATAAGTGATATATGAATGTTGTATTATTTCTTTGATAGATCCACTTAATATTCCCTTGGTTTTAGACATCCCTGTCCTACAACCCCCCTCTTAAGTTGCTTTGGGTAAGACTGCATCTGCTTCGTAGGTGTTGTCGAAAGGGCCAGTAGCTAGGGTTTGTTGGTGATCTCTTGGAGTGAACCTTGGGTCTTCCTCTGTGCCAAAACAAGAGATTATTTCAAGTGGTATCACTACTTGCCCCCTGCTAGCATCTCCTCCCTAGAGTAGTTTAATGCAACTTTCAATAGGCACTGCCAAAAGTTTTATTCCTATGAGTTTATCTGTCATAGTTGTTGTGAGGAATATGAATACCCTAATCAATATATGTATGCGCCTAATAAATCATGTGAGGATGAAATCTCTGAGGACTGAAGCTATGAGGATGAAGGCTGCAAGGAGGAAGAAGATGCTTTGGGTGAGATGGTGGGACTGGTAAAATCACTTTCTGCAAAAATAGAGAAATTGGAGGCAGATCATGCTTGTTGCTCTTATGAAGATGCATAGTATATTTTGTTCCTCGAAACATATGTTCTTGTCATCCCTAATTATGAAAAAGAAGTGATTTCAGATACTGGCCAAGAACAAACAACTTGCAATGAATATCCCAACGAAGATGATGAAGAATAGAGCTCTCCCATGGTTCCTGTTAATGATGATTATGACTCTAACCTTTGGGAAAGCCATGAAAAAGAATAGGGAGAGCCAAATGAGAAGTTTATATCTTTCCTTGAGCATGTGTGTGAGAAAGAATCACCTGAGATCACTCAGCCTGCATCATTCATTCACTCACATGTGCTTTCTAGAGACATTCAACCGTGTGTGAACAACTGTGGGACAAAGCATGTTTTCTTCCACTAGCCCAATAAATTTTCTCACTCATTCTACGAGCCTGTAGGGGAATACATGGAGTTGATTTTCCTCCATGATTTGAAGCCTCCAAGTTTTATCCCACCATTTCCATCTAGAGGAAAGATGAAGGATGTAATCGTTCTGCTATCACGGTTGCATCATCTACTATCAATCACTGACAGAGTAAAAGAGCTTCCAGTTAGGAAGTTACTTGAATAGCTATGGTGGAATTTTTATTTCAACTCACACTTTGTATAGATCAGTTAGTTTAGGACTATACATAAACAAGCTCCTGTGGAGCCCATGTTTGTTTATTTTCATTTTTTACTTATCGGCCTGTAATCCTCAATAGGATTTTTTTTTTGAGTGACTCCATATCCCAATGCATAAGGTGACTAGAACTTCTTGTTGTTGGAAGCTCGCAGGGATCATGCCATACCCTATGGAGCCAAATGTTATCACATGAAATTGTCAGAGTCCTGTGGGTTTGTGGTTTCTATGTAAGTCTGTAATTTTTCCTTGTCTCTATCCTTTTCATAGACCAAGTCTTAATTTTTCCCCTTCATTCGACAAAGTCATTTTTGTTTTCCCCTTTTTGTTTGAGAACTCATTTCCTTGGCCTCTTTCATTGATCCTTCTGTCTTCCCAAACCCACAAAGAGTTGTCCAAATCCTTGATCATGCAGGCCGCAACCATGAACACAAAGCACATCTTTCTTAAAAATCCTTGATCATGCAGGCCGAAACCATGAACACAAAGCACATCTTTACTAACAAGAGCCAGGATTGAAGTATAAGAAGGAATTGTTAATCTTTCACGGTGGAAGACTCGTGAATGTACCAACGAATCATAGGTGTCTCTGAGTTAAACTATGAAGTATAGCGTCGGATAGAAAGGCCCCGAAGTGAATATGAAGCGTTGATATTAAAGAGGACAGGTGGCAACCGATCCAAGAGTTCTTTCAGGGAAATGAGCTTCTGAAGATTTAAAATGGGAAGTTCTTAGAAGCCCGGAAGCCCAAAGACTTGAAGCATCGAATTTGCCAAATTTTTTGAAGTGGCCGAAGGCACGAAATGGATATGAGTCATTCATCAGCAAGAGCCATGTGTCGTTAGATCCCTAGCTCCAAAGAATTTGCTTAGAGAAAATAAAGTTTGACTATTAAAAGGAACGAAGGCCGATCCGCGAAGAAAATTTTGGCCATTGTTTTGAAAGGGAAGATCTAATCCATTGATTTGAGGGGGGAAGATTTGAGCCACTGACCATGAAGCCTCATCCAAGATCGAAGGATATCGGCAACCACAATCCATTAAGTAGAACATAAAATGATCGAACGATAATTTCTTTGGAGAGGTCCTACACTGAAACCATGGTATGTCAAGAGCGATACGTGGCGAAGGGAGATGGATTGTGAGCCCAAAAGTGGTCTAAATCCAAACCACCTTTGGAGTGGCCCCACAATCATGTGCTCATATAACATCATATCCAAGAGGAGCGTGTGGCCTTCCTGAAAGCATTACAACGCATCACAATCCCTAGAAAAGGTAGTTAATGGAAATGGGGCTGAAGCAGACCTCGTCTCACCCAATAAATGAAAAACATGCAGAGAGTGGTCGTGAAGGCAGACTGTTAATCTAAATCTTCCTCCTATATGGATTTTCCTACAAAACGATTAATTGTGCCTATCTTGTATCTGAAATGAGAAGGCCTTCATTAATCCGGGATAGAGCTTACCGAATCGGGAAGCTTTTAAATGTGGGGTCTGACCACACTCCGGTAGTTGCAGTAAGTTCTCGTGCATATATACTCACATTTCAATATTTTGTTATGGTCGATGGTTGAGCAGTGCTCCCGTTTTGTAAACTTTTGATGAAGAACATTGGTTCTCTAGTTATGTATTTGTTTTTGAGATATCTTGGTTAATCTAAGCCATCTTTCTTACTCCATCTTATTTTCCTTTGATACTGAGAGAGTTCCTGTTTGATTGATTCACATGGATTGTTGTAACTATATTATGATAAATGTCTGATTATAGTACAGTTATGATTTATTTCTGCTTCCTTGAAATTTAAATCCAAGGGGACTTTGTGTTTAAGTTTTTCCTCCTCAGGCTGCTAGAAAATCTGATGTTCATAGAGGACCTCTACACCTTTCTCAGTAAATCTTCCTCCTACTCACCCTTACTCCAACTTATTGACTGAAGTTAATCAATACCTCACCTGCAGGTGCATACCAGTCCGATTTTCTGAGTTAAAATGATATCATCTTGAGTCTGCGCCCATTTGATCTCTTTAAAACCAACCTATGACATAAAACTATGATGGGTACTGGGCTTACCTCCAACACAATCTGGAGGTGACTTCTAGTGCTAACAGGTAGATTCTAGTTTATAGTATCATTTATTTTAATTAATGCACATAATAAGATTCATCAATTATAGTAATGCATTTTTTAAGGAAATCATTCCAAAATATTGACTATATTTTTGGATTATAAGAGGTGTGCTTATTCTTATCATGACATTTGTTCTTCATCTTATTTGAGAGATTCTTATACTCAATAGATAATATTAGTAATATTATATATTTATGTACCTAGGTGGATGCAACGATACACCCATTTGTGTCTATCATTCTCAACTTAGAATGACTCATGGGTCACAAAACACAATTTATATAAATCAATGACTTAGAGCCCTTTTTTGTTATTATTGAAAGCCTTGGATAAACAAAATTTAACGATTAAGAGAGAAACCAATATGGTGGAAATTTCTATATCTTTATTGAACCACAATTTATAATTTGACATTTTGGTCATCATTAGCCATCATCCTCAATTTTGTTCAACAATTCCTTATTCATTAGTTCCTGCCCATGAATTGACACACTTATGAAGAACTTGAGCTTAACCCAAAAACACCTCTATTGAGGGTCCTTGAAAACCCCTCTTAAGTCATCAATCAAGTTCAAAATTTTAATAAACTTTGGAGGGAGGTGTTAAAAGTTAGGAATCCTTATCCCTTTTGGGAGGATTTTCTGAAACTCTAACTTGTAAGGAATGAAATCCCTTCATATCTTCCATGTTATGAGGAAAAACTTGATTCCAATGGAATGATGATGACATGTAATTTTTTTATTTTCATATTTAAATTAAATATATATTTTTTATTTTGTTCTAAAAATTACTGATAGATTTTTATCCCCCCCATTATAAAAATTCTAAGAGAAAAAACAATAGTGTAAAAGTTACATAACCAAAATATTAGAAAAATATATTTGAAACACATGTATGTTTACTCTTAAAAATTGTATTTATATTTTTTCGATTTACATAAATGAGAGAAAAGAATTTGTCTAAACACAATGACATATAATATGTGATTCAAAGATTAATTAGACAACTTTGAAAAATAATAGAAAATATAATTAATAAAAATAAAAATAAAAAATAAAAAATATGGGATAAAATTCATGTTCTTAGTTTTTTCTAAAAATACAAAGGAAAATATACAATTTTTTTTTTGAGACATTCAATGAAATTTGAAAATATATTATTAAAAAAATAATTACCTACAAATTGTTTTTTATTATACAAGAAAATATTCACAAAACTTATATAAATTTCGAAGACTTCCAAAAAAAAATGTATTGTCACATATTTTAATAAAAAGTGAAACACACCCTCATTGATTCACACCCTTTTATGAGGTTGAGGTTCTCCTAAAGAGGCTTATGCACAATAATAACATCACATAATAGTTAAATGAGAATATACACATGTTATCTTATCTTTAAGATCTAGATCTTAGCTTAGGCATCTAGATTTACAAAAAGTTTCCTTGATGGAAGCATTCCCTACTCATATAGAAGTTTGAGCAAACTCAAGTTTTTGGGTTGAAAATAAGCATACAAAGCTTATTCCTTTATAGCCATAAAATCTCTCCATAATATAGACATTCAAGTTTTTAGGTTGAAAAGAATCGCATAGAACTTATTCCATTGCTATTAAGCTGTTATAAGTTAGGCTAAATTTTTTTAGATATAAAAATAGTTTATAGGTTGAAAAACAATCAAACAAACTTTAACAAGGTATGTTCACTAAATACATCTCTTTATATTAATAAAAATATATAAAAATATAAATACTATTAATGATAAATAATGGGCAATATGAATTCTCTCATATCTCTAATTCAACTTCCCTACGTTTACTCTTATCTGGAACTATCACTAATGCTAATCATGTGTTACCTCTCACTGCCCTCAGAAAATAATTAAAAAAATACGTACCCCACAACCATTAATGATAAATAATGGGCAATATGAATTCTCTCATCTCTCTAATTCAACTTCCCTACGTTTACTCTTATCTGGAACTATCACTAATGCTAATCATGTGCTACCTCTCACTGCCCTCAAAAAATAATTAAAAAAATACGTACCCCACACTAAAAATTAAGGAAAAAAAAAAGTGTGTACCCCACACTAAAAATAATGTGGGAAACATTAAATAAATGAACCGAGGAAATCAATGTGTTGTAGATGCGCCGTAAAAATAAATAGAAGAACACCATGCCAAAGTCAATGCATTGTGAAAATAAACAAAATAACGTCATGTTGAAATCAATATGATGTAAAAATAAACAGGAAAATCATTCTAAAACGAATGCACCATTAAAAAAAAAAAAAATGTAAGAACCCATGCCAAAAAGAATTAATGATAACATAACAACATAACATAATCCTGTGTTGAAATTAATGCACTATACAAACAATTTAGTGAATATGTTAGTCAAACACCACCATGACATGCATAGTGAGGCATGAGTGGAGAGACACTATGAGAAAATATATCTTTTGATAAAAGCATATGTGACTCTTAATTTTTCATTTAATCACTATTCACATATTTTTGCTTCCATATTTCTTAGGCACTCCATTTGGAGAATAAAAGTCGTTCCATTATGAGGCCATAAACTAATCCTAAATTTTGGTTCATGTTCTTTGTTTGGTAGAGGAGGCTTATTGGTATGGGAAAAACTCTCTTTGTCAATTATGTAGGTATGAAGGTCTATTTAAAGAAAAAGCCTAATTAAATTTTGCTTTATCTTGATGAATAAACCCTCTAGATTATAGCCCTATTATTATTGATTTTATGATATCAAATTAAAATGTAGAATGCAATCTATAGAAATGCAATTATAATCTAAATGTACATAGGTAGATATAAAAACTATAAGATGTTATAGAATTGAAATAAAAAGAATACAAATAATCATAAAAAGTAGCTTATTGTTAACTAATTGCAAAATTTTGAAATAATTGCAAAATTTGGAAATAACTAATAGGAAATCAACGGGAAAACAATAGTTTAAACTAAAAATCACAGTTTCATCACCATGATTTAAAACAAAAGTAAAAACATACCATTAGTACATATGATTAGTCTATAGTAAGTATCTCTACCAGATGAATGCAAAGAATAGCCCCAACAATGACACACACTAAAATTGATTTCAATAAACAAGGTAGCGAATAGGCTTTTCAATTACAAAATATAATATAGTTTACATGCCAAAATTCCTTTCCCAAATTCCTTTCCCCTTTTCTTTTCATGATATTTATTCAAAAGAGAGTAAAGAAGAAGATAAAATGATTCATCTACTTGACTCTTGGTGTTCTATGCTTAAGTTTAGGGAATTTCTTCTACTATTAATTTGTTTAAAGTATAATTTGGAAATATTGAAAAAATTCTCAAATTCATGATTATGTTAATACTCATGTTACTCTATTGTTAACTTTTGTTAACTCATAAATTAATAATTCATTGTCAAAATTAATTAGTATTTTGTTTAGCTTAAGAATGCATGAATTTATCAAGTTGATATTCCCTATCTTGATTGTAATGTAATCCTTTAGCTGCTCTTGGGTGGAAAAAAACTTATTTTCCATGGCTAGCCTTTCCAATTTTTAATGTTGTTCTAATGTTGTTCTAACTTCTAGGAAAAATAATGGATTATTTTTTTCAAAAAATGAAAATCAATGTTTTTTTACAATTGATTCTACTATATTCTAAACTTGATGTAATTATGAAAATGAGTCATTTACTTTTTTCCGTAGTTTGTTGCTTGATGGTTTCTAGCTACTATGTCCTACATCATTTAGTAGGATATCCTATTTACTCATCTCAGGGTTTTTGTTGGTGGATCTCTATGATCTCTTTGCCATCGTTTTACCTATTCAAAGCATGCTTGTATGCACCTTTCATATTATTTCCATTCTTAAATAATGTTATTCAACAGAAGCAACTCAATGCTTTGTATTTGAATATCTTGTAATTTTTCATAAAAAAGTTATTTGAACTAAATTTATATCATCATGGATCTAAAGGATGTAATATTTAAATACATTAGCATTACCTTTTTCATCATGATAATATTCCACTTGATGCTTTAAGAACTCTATTTAGTTCTACAATCTTGTAGTTCGTTGATATTGCCTTCAATGTGATTTACGTTTTCTTGAGAAAAGTCCATATTTTCTCTTACCATTTCTATAGGATCTATATCTATAACATCAACGATGGGCACTTATGTATGTACCATTAATTTTTTTATCAACTATAAGCATTCCTTTCTTGTACATTTACCTAACAATTTATTTTCTTTTACCATTGAGGAAAATGTTTCTAATCTATCCACTTCATTAGTTAACATTGGGATGAACATATCCTCTCCTATTATGAATCTATATTACAATAGAAAACATTCTTGGAAGAGTCTGTATGAACAATTCAACCGGTTCTCTTCTATTACATCTATTTTCTCTTGATCCTGCTCATTTTTTTTTTCTTTCTTCCTCCACTCTATGTTTCCTCTTAACTTCTTTGGTTTCATATTTCTTCCTTTATTATTCTTTTCCACTTATTTATCCTCTTCATTCTTTTTTTATTCATCCCCTTTTTTCTTTACTTTAGCTTCTTCTAATTTTTCTTTATTCTTGTTTTATTGTTCAACTCTTTTCTTTTTTTCCTCTACTTTTACAACAACTTTATTTCTATCTTCCTTCTCTATTGTTTGGGATTTATCTTTCTCTAAATTTGTGGGTGCTTCTATAATTTCTTTATTCTTTTGTTCATCCACTTCAACCTTTTTAACCTATATGGAATCAATTTCTGTAGCTATCTTTTTCATGTATTATTTTCTCTTTCTTCTACCTCTACATGTTATTGTATCAGATTTTGAAATTTCTCATGTCAAGAATCAACTATTGAATTCCTAAAATTCATTTTTTAATTATTTTAGTTGAAGGATATACCCACATAATTGCAATGTGCATTGTGTATCTGCCACACCTGTTAGGTTATGCATCTCAAATGTTTCCTTTTTGAATTTATAATTTTTGATATGTTCTCATGCTAACCTTTTCCACACAAAATTAGTTAACCTGAACAAATTGATGTATTTTGAATATTGAGGGAATATTCTATTCTTTTGTTGATCCAAGAAATAATTAAAAACATGAAGGGTTGTCTGATAGGTCGTTTCTCGATTAGAGCCCTATCCAGATCATGGACTAGAAAAGTATGGAGAGCTTTGATTTCTCCATAAACTCTAATGTAGGTGGAGTGCTCATCCAAGTATCAACCACTGATTGATTGTAAGACCTATATTTATTCCTCTGATAATCACATATGTTTCTTGTAGTATATCAATTCGTACAAAGGGGTTATAAATTGGTCACAAATATACGTGTAATGATGTATTGTGATGCACCATACAAAAAAATAGTATAATAATAGAAAGAGAAGTAACTCCACACCTTGAGAATGAGACAAAAGAATGAATAATAGGCCTCTTCCAGGGGGGCACCTCTTTTTACATTATAATAAATTCATAACATGACATCCTATCTAAAAATATGTCTCCTTGGTATATATAAGAGACAAAGGGTACAATTAGAATTAAGGGCTCTAGTCGATGATTAAATGACTTAATTTACCAATAAGGACAACACTAATATAATAAGAGAAATATAATAGATCAATATATAGGGAATAAATTGCCCCTCCCCTTCAAACACATATTTCCCTCTCTAGTTGATTATCGATGGATGTCTATGAACAACTCATCTTCCCACACCACCTTTTATATTAGTAGGTTCTTCCACTTGATGATGTACTCAATAGTTTCACGATTTCATGGTTTCTTGATCATTATTTCAAGGACTATTTTGGGTTCTAGTATGATTTTACCTTCTTCAATAATCATTGGTAAAACAATATGAACTGGTATCTTGTCATTGATTACCTTCTTTAAGAAAAAGCCATGGAAGACAAGATGTACACGTGATGATGGATTATCCAAGTGGATCTTAATGGCCATCTAAATTTTCCATTGAATCAATGTTTTCATGATATTCACCCTTTTGATGGGGAATGTAATGTAATTCCATCTCCATTTGTTAATTATATTCATCATGTAATGATTTCCTAATGGTATTATGTACATGCCTACAATGTCAATGCACCTGATCCCATTATAGCTTTGTAGTTAAGAGTGCTTAGGCTAGAGTAGTACTGGGTTGGGTGACCTCCCAAGAAGTCCTAGTGTTTTACACGCCTATGGAATTTTTTAAACTCAGAACAATTTATCCCACATGTATCATGGGAATTATTCTCCTTTCACTGTCTCATATATAATTGAGGTGAAGGAGGTTCTTTAAGCATGCAATGGAGTGTGACGTAAATCTTGTTGTGAATGAAGTGTAGCCAACATCTCTTTCTCTTTAGTGATCAACTACCACCATTCTAGCGACTTCATTTCACTCTGCATTTTTTATAGTTCTTGCATATTTCATTCATTAATATAAATTGAGTATTATTGTATCTTTATGTTTCTATCAAATTTCTATGTTTCATTTCATTCCCACATAAATTTGTATCAATGGTATTAGAGTAGTCTAATTATCATTTCTCGATGCATGTTCCGATCGAGGTTAGGGTATAGAGAGTTGGGTCTCTATCTAGTTACACTTGAGGACAACCACTCTCGCCAACCCAAGCAACCTCTCATGGCGGAAGAAAAGAGAAATTATGGAGTAGGAGATCCTTTCAAGACGTTGCTCGAGGAATCCCTCGTGCAAAAGAGGAATGAGATGATGTGAAACTTTGTTAAGATGCTTCAATGAATAACAGTGGAAGCTAAGGCATCTTCAACAAGAAGCCATTTTGGAGGTGCGACACCCTTCAAGGTACAAGCCAATTTTTATATCCCCTTATTTGAAGGCCAGATAGATGCAAATGCTCTAGAAAAATGGTTGAATCTACTAGAAGGTTATTACTTTGTCCAAAAAAATTCTGACAACGAAAATATCATATTCACGATACTTAAATCCCTTACACATGTTAGATATTGGTGGGAAGGTTACTACAAGAGGTACACCAAGGATGAATTTGTCATTTTGGAGAGAACCCACATGGGCAACCTTTGTTGATGATCTCAAGGATTATTTCTACCCCATTGGAAACTACGATGACCAGTACATGAGATGGAAAACTATGCATTAGGAAAGGGACTAGACAGTTCGAGAGTACACTAACATATTCCATACCAAATGCTCAAAGTTAGGTATTAGACAATCTGAGTGACACCTAGTTCTAAGGTACTATTGTTTGCTACATAGCTACATGCAAATAGATATGGATTTCTTGGAAATTTCTTCACTCGGAGATACTTATCGATATGCAGTCAAAATCAAGAATAAATTCAAGTAACAAAGTAATTGGAAGTTTGGGTTTTCAAATATGCCACAACCTTAACTCAAAGAATCAAGGAAAAATAAAGGAGAGTCAATATCAAGAAAATCACTCCAAGTGTTATGGGATAAATCTTAGAGTGATCTCACTGAATGAACAATAAGGTCTCCCTAGTATATTCCCTTCGTCCTAGACAAAAGAGGATTTCTACTTCTATGGTTCTTCTAGATCTATATTCAAACACATATATTCGTTACTAACCTAAGGAGTGGTGAATATTGCATACCTTTCTCACAGGTTGTCCTTCACATATCCTAGTTGTTGTAGTCCTGAAACTCCAACTCCAAACTCCACAACCTACTTCATGCATACAAAATACAATAAATACCACTTTATCTCTCTACTTTGGATTAGAATCTTGAATCTATTTTGAATCTAATAAGATCTATAATAGAATGAATTTGATCTAAAAATTTATGAATTGAACATAAATGATGTGGAGGAAAACCATTCATATATTGATAAAGTAGAGAAATTACATTAGACATACTTTACTGGTCATGTTTCCTCCTATTTACAGGTTCTTGATGCTCCTCCTTAGCCTCTTGAGATTTTCTCTCTAGTTTGACAACATAACCACCCTCAAAACTCTTCTCCCCATCTCCTTGATTTGGCCTCTTCTTATAGGATTCTAGAAGAGATTGGAGATATAATTCATGACATGTGAATTAGGTGGATACAAGTCATGGATAGATTGATAGCATGTGAACTAAGAAATTATAAGTCATAGATAGTCTTGGTGGCATGTGAACTAAGCAATTACAAGTCATGAACGAGTTTCATTCTTAATTATGAGTTTTTTCTAACTTATTATGAACTTTTTCTCTATTATGAGATTTTTTCTCAAGTTCTCTGCTCAATTATGATGCCTACTTGGTGTTTGATGTTGTTGTGCTCCTAATTTCATCCGTCCAGTTGGTCTAGAAGGATTCTTTCCATGACCCCCAATATTTATTCCCTCCTCAACTGTGAGGGATTTCCTAACTGCATCACGTAACGTCTAAGGCATTAGGATCCTCACCTTCGCACAAATTTTGAATTTAAGGCTGAACACACACTTTTTTACCTTTAACTTCTCTCTATTCAGATATGGAGCATACCTAAGTAGATCCATGAACCTAGCTTCATACTCTGGCACTGTATGACTACCTTGTCATAAGGCATTGAACTCATTAAGTTGGCGCTCAATGAACTCCTCAGACAAATACCTCTCCTGGAACAGTTCCTTGAACTTCTCCCATAACATGTCTTCAATGGCCATGTTTACTTGAGGTAGGAGTGTCTTCCACCAAAGTAGATCACTCCCTTTCACTTGCAATATTTCCCTATGATCCTTCATTTTGGAGGTGTAATCACAAAATGCGAAGCACATCGCCATGTTCTCCAACCATGCCTCAGTGGCTAATCCATCTTGGGCACCCAAAAATCAGGAAGCTTTACCTTCTCGAGTTCTCTTTGTATACTAATACTACTAGCTGGTCAGGACTAGGAACCCTCATTGAGAACAAACACTCTATGCTTGTTTCGATCTAGGTGGCTGATCAACGCCTTTCACATCCTCTGGAAGGATCTCATCATACCTACCACATCTCTAGCAACAACCTGCTTTTGCTCAATCATCTGCTCATCTCCCTGAAGGTTAGATCCCTATGGCATGGATACTATTGGAGGTGCCAGACCTCTTCCTCTAGAACCTCTTCTTCTACTTCCTCTGCGTCCTCTAACAATGATTACCTGCATGGGAAAATTTCAAAAATAATTAGAAATACATCTTTTAATCATTTAATTTTAATCAAAGTGGAAGACGTAACAGTCCAATGTCGCAAGGTTGAACCCGCTCTAATACCATATGTAACATCCCCTCCATTACAACATGAATGTAAGTGAGTACAATAGTGGTAATTTTTTTTTTTTGAAACATCAGATAGAACAAGTGATATGCGACACAAACATACATCATATTTTTGTACATTATATTATCATCTACATCATTACATAATAAGAATCAAATGCAACGTCATGATATTAATATATCTATTATATCACATCATTATAAAAATATGTCTATCTGCCCACCTACGCTGTAAGGTTAGGACCTCCAAGACACATAATCAACACTCAAGTCTAGGATTCATCCGATTTATTTTGAGCATTTAAGATCTCACGACTCGCGATTGTTCTTAAGAAAAAGGAAATATCTAATTCCCTTAACCAATCCTAGTCTAACAATCAAGCCTAGAATTCATCGTTTAATAATTAGAATACAAGTCACTTGCTCAAGAACGAACAACAATATTTTACAATCTACTTAACATACTATATTGAGTCTAAAATTTTACCAAGACATAACAAACATTTCAAGTAAAATTCATCGCATCACTTAATTACGATATGCAGATTTCGTACTTAAACATCAATAGAGATGTAGGTGATGAATTCGATCTATTCAATTTAAACATTACCAACATCATTAGGATTTAAGATCAATAATTTCTTAAAGTACCACAATCAAGTCAATCAATCAAGTGGTAATGATTACATTATTTAACTCATAAATGTTAAATCATTAATACAATTCCTTACAATAATTTATTGAAGGTAACAAAGTTTGAACTGTTATGTACATTCCTAAATATCCTAGTAGGAAGGTCTAARACCCTCAAATATCCTTCAATCATAATATGCAACATGAATTATTGTTAATACTTTTTAATAAAGATTATTTAATTGGTTCACTAAAAATTCACTTCAAAAATATCCTTAAATATGCAACATGAATTATTGTTAATACTTTTTAATAAAGATTATTTAATTGGTTCACTAAAAATTCACTTCAAAAATATCCTTAAATAATTTTCACTCCATCCTAAGTACATTGTAAACTAAGTTATTTGATGTCCTACATAAGTTACTCTTAGAATAAATTTAAAACAAAGAAATCACATACTTGTATAATTTAAATATTTCTTCTACATACTTCCATCACAAGTTATTTTTCTTATAACATCGTAATTATATCCTTCACTAGGATAGTCATCAAACCTTGAAGTCTTATAATACATGTTATATTATCTTATCCTTAGTGCATCCAACGCCAATTATTACCACTCTTTATTTTCATTTTAATTTAAACAATATGAATGGTGTTGGCGCTATAATATTAAATACATTATGTATAAATTAATAATTAATAAATTATGATAATACAACATTGACTTCAGTTATTAACAACAATAACTAGTGGTTAACATTAATCCTTTTGAGTTGAGTCGTATTAAGAAGAGACTCTAACGTCCAGTGGAAGTGTAATGACCATACTTCTGTAATCTAAAGACAAAAAGTCAATATGCACAAAGCTATTGCAGCGATCTGATACGTTCTAATTTGAAGGATTTTAGTTTTAATGGAAACGACCATTTATATTATATTTTTGTTCATAGTGCATGAACTAAATATGCAGCGATCCTATCTAATACCATTCTCCAACAGTAAATCAATTTTTATAACAAATAGCAAATTCCTAGCTCGGGATTTACGAATAAAATGAAATTGTCAATACGATTTATAGTTATGGGGTTTCGATCTTTGTGGAAGCTCAATTAGCAAGTACCGTGATATGAAGTTTTACGAGGTTTTGATTTCAATTCTTCTGACTAAACTTGTGTGTAGTGCGTGGAGAAGTGTGGGTACACCTAAAGATTATAGTAATAGCAGTTGGATAACACAACCACGTAAGTACCCAACTAATTATCGATTCCACCGACCATTTAAAAAAACAAAAAAACAGCTACGAATTTTCCATCTATTAAAACAGTTACTGGTTTTCCATCTATTAAGAGACTTCATAGCTTTTAATATCCCACACATGCAATTAAAATGCAGATATCAAACAATCTCACCTCTGGATGTACAATTATTACTATGACATCACTATAGATCTTAATCCAGAATTTAAAACTAAAAGTATAATGATCCACACAAATTACAAATTTCCCGTATCCAGAGTTATATTATATAGCAACGATTTAATAAAATTCAAAATCCAAAAAGTACTAAACATAATTGACCAGGACCAACGAATTCTAAATTTCCAAATTGGCAATTATATATAAAAATAATGGCCATCCAAATCTAAATTTTTGGATGATCAAGTAATAAATTTTAGTCCGAGTCGTATAAATTGATAATGTAGCGATTCATGTGAATTTTCTATAAACACAATCCCTACGAGCTTCTAGATAGGGTCAGCATCTACATTTTCTTCTAAAGACCATACAGATTCAATATCAGAATGTAAATTTAGTTTAGGAATAACACTGCTCTCGATCAACATATGTCAAGAATCAAAAGTTTAATGCTACGAATTGTAAATAATTATAAGCGCGCAGTACACAGGAAAAGGTTCCTAAGCATAGACATTTTACAGAGATAGAGTATGATTCCTAAGTCAGGGTTGCGATTAAAATGGCCATGAACTAAGGAGATTCAAAATCTGGATTGTAGATTAATTTGGCAACAATCTCATGAATTTTCTAAATTCTGATTTTGCAAATAAAATAAAATGGTAACGTACAATTTAGTTTCTAAATTTTCTAAATTCTGATTTTTCAAATAAAATAAAATGGTAACGTACAATTTAATTTCTAATTTTCTGGGCTATAAAAATAAAATAGCAGAGAACAAAATTCAAAGGGATTACTCAAGGACTCATAGAAGAACTTACAAATTTATCTTTAGAATACAATCGGTCCAACATTGTCCTTTAAAGTTACAATACAATTTAATAACATTACGAATACAATTTCAACTTTAAAATATTGGAACCAAGAAGACTGAGAGTTGACGATGTCCTTCAAAGACTTGCGCTTCTTCTGTTTTTTTGCTTGTTGATCACCAAAATTTCACCGGTATTTCCCATCCAACACTAGGGGTACTCTTCTTCCTCCTTATCCCCCCGAATCGCAAAGGGGCCACACACAGGAACCCAACAAACAATAGCTCCAAGCTTTTCCTGGCAAGGAAGAGCTTCCACTCTTTCTACAAGCTTTATATGCCAACTCTCACAATTAAAAGACAGTCCACAATAATTTTCGCAGCATAACATTACCAAGAATAAGTGAGATCCATTTTCCTTCTACCTCATTTGTTTTAAAGAAAAATCCCCAATGACACATGTCCTCATGCATAATTAATTATATTCTTAATAATTCAATTAGGATTATTCACCCACACACTTGTCACACTCTCCCCAAGTTGCACAAGTAATTACCATTTTTATTTTATTTAAAAACCCAATTTCCCTCACATTCGCCAATGTCTTACTCTTACTTGTCCCTTTGTTCCCCAAAATCTCATTTAATGAGTGTGTCCTAACTAGATCTTATCTACAGTTGGATTAGGAGTCTTCTTCTATTTAGACTAGTGGTAGGTTGACTCAAGATTATATTCTATGTATACCTATCATTTCAAGTTATTATTTATTTCTATTTTAAAAATATATTTTATTAATTTCATGCACACAAGTGCACTTTATCCAACCTTTAAATTGTATTCCCCTATTTCCCAGAGTTTGTTTATATTCTCAAATATTTTAACTTATGTCATAATTCCTTTAGTCCTTTAATTAAATTTAGACTTAGACTTAGTCTTAGACTTTTGTTAGGATTTATTATTCATAATTTATTGTTTAATTAATTATTTATTCTAACAAGGTCCAATCTTTTCAAGAGTTTCTAGGCCACCTAAATTTATTGACTCTAGTTTTAATTACACGACATTCCCTTGAAGATGCACCTATGTGCTCCAAGGGTGCCACTCTCCTTAGAATGGTTTTGAAATATTGTTTGACCCTTGGAGTCAACACTCCACTTGATCGACCTTGTGAGACACTAAGGGATTCTAACGAATAAGGACTCTTCCTTCTTGCATGCCCCTTAAAAATATTCATGAGCAACTATCTCAGTCTGCCCTCATGACATCTTGGACGTTTAGAACTGGATAATCATTAACCTATAGTTCAGACCGCGATGTGAGTGCTAGTAGGATGTGATGAGGACACTACCACACCTCTCTTTCAAATGTCTCGTTTTTTTGCATTGCCCCTTTACTCCTTATGTGAATCAGATTAACAAGCATTATCAAGCCTACATCCACTAAAAAAAATAGTGTCAACAATCCATATACATAAACCATACTGTACTCAATCATATGTCACATGTGTGTAAAATGAAATACTCAAACAAACAGAAGCCACTCCTTGACTCAATCTGGAGTCCAAGGAAGTCCATTGATTCCATCAACATCAATAACATGTCATGTGTCCTGCACACTAAGAAAAACTAGTCAATACTATATCTGCCAATACACATAAAAATAACAATAAGTCACAACACATCATCATCATCATATATAATCCATAATCGAAACTAAATCACAATGTACACTATTTGGATCACTTGCATGCAAGTGTCCTCAAAGAATAAGTCAATAGTTTTTTTAGTAGAATGAGATGTTACATACACCTCCTCTTGTTTTAAACTTTGTCCCAAAGTTTGTAAAATATATATAATGCAAGAAAACAAATGTATCTGACATATATCTATAAATCTAATCTATCAATAAGTATGTAAACTGTTGACGCATCTCGTATGCATCCTCCCAGTGAACCGAGTCTGGAGTATAGTTTTCCCAACAAACCTTGACTTGATCGACTATTTGATGTCGTAGATGTAAATGTGATTATCCAAAATGTGGATTGGCTTCACCATGAGAGAACCCTTGTCCAACACCTGGAAAATTATGTCAATAACATGTGATGGATCACAAATATAATGTCGCAAAATGAATACATGAAATACATCATGCATACACCTCAAAGAATCAAGAAAGGCTAGCCGATAAGCCATGGGTTCCTTCTTTTCCATAACCTATAAAGGTCCCACAAACCCAGGATATATATTAGCACCATTTCCAAACTTTATCGTACTCTTGTGCGATTTTACCCATAAGAAAACTATGTTGCCAACTTCATAATTGTGATCAACGCGATGCACATTAACACAACTCTTATGCTGATCATGCACTTCTTTAATCCTATGTCTTATCAATTGCAACTGTTCTTCCATTTCTTGGATCACTTCTTCTCCTACTAGGACCCTATCCTCAAGTCGATCCCAAGTCAATGGCGTCCGACACAGTCGACCGTAAATAAAATCAAATGGTGCCATCTTAATTTTACTATGGTAATTGTTGTTGTATGCAAACTCTACCAATGGAAATAAGTCCTCTCAATGCTTTCGTTGATCCATTACGTACATACATAAAATGTCCTCCAAAATATGGTTTGTTCTCTGTATTTTTCCATCTNCCATCTTAATTTTACTATGGTAATTGTTGTTGTATGCAAACTCTACCAATGGAAATAAGTCCTCTCAATGCTTTCGTTGATCCATTACGTACATACATAAAATGTCCTCCAAAATATGGTTTGTTCTCTGTATTTTTCCATCTATCTCTCAGTGATATGTTGTACTAAAGTTCAATTTCATTCCCAAATCCTCCTGGAAACTAGTCCAAAACCATCCCGTAAACATTGATCCTCGATCATATATGATACATCTTGGTACACTATGTAATCTCACAATACCGCTGACAAACACTCTAGCTATGTATTTCACCTGAAACGTCGTGTG
Source organism: Picea sitchensis (assembly GCA_010110895.2). NCBI lineage: Eukaryota > Viridiplantae > Streptophyta > Pinopsida > Pinales > Pinaceae > Picea > Picea sitchensis. Next base: position 115,061 of record SNQJ01S0016242.1, read on the forward strand.
TACTGGAATAAAGTGTTCACTCTTCGTTAGAGTGTCAACTATCGCAAAACTTGAGTTTTGTCTCCTTGTCATCAATGGAAATCCTAGAATTAAATCCATCGAAATGACCTCCCATTTTGATTCAGGAATAACATGTGGCTATAACAATCCTGTTGGATGTGTATGTTTAGCCTTCACTTGCTGACATTATAGACATGTTGCCACATAACTAACTATGTATACTTTCATTCCTTTCCAGAATAATAAAGTCTTAAGGTCAGCCTTCATCTTCGTGACTCCCGGATGAGCCATATAAACTACTCGATGAGCTTCGTTCAGGATCAAAATTCTTAACTCATCGTTAGGTGGTACATAAATTATGTCATTAAATATCAAACATTTGTCATTGTCCAATGAATATCCTTCAAACTTCACAACCAACATGGTATTTTGTTCAATATTATCCTTAACTTCTTTGCACTAGTCATCGTCTATCTATAAAGTTAGAATATTTTCCCGAATATTCATCTTAGGAGATATTGCCGAGAATATGTGTGGTCTCTGACTCAATGCATCTGCCACTCTATTCATCGTTCCTTTAATGTATGTAATCTGAAAATCATATTCTCTAATTAATTCTGACCAACACCTTTGTTGTGCATTTAGTTCGCTCTGTGTAAAAATATGTTGTAATTTGCAATGATATGTATTTAATTCAATTTTTCATCCCATTAAATAATGTCTCCATACTCATAAGGCATATACAATTGCTAACAACTCCAATTCGTGTATTGCATAGTTTTCCTCATGCTTTCTCAATTTTCTTGAAATGTATGCGATCACTCGACCGTCTTGCATCAAAACTCCGCCTAACCCTTCCTTGCATGTGTCTGTCCATACCAATAATTATTTTTCCATATCGGGAACCTTTAGTATAGGCACTATCGTCAATGACTCTTTGAAATTTTGAAATTCTTCCGCACATTTCTCAGTCCATACAAACCTTTTTTTTTTCTTCTGTATTTCTGTGATTGGGTTTGCTATCTGATCGGTCAGGATTTTTTTAATGACTTATGGTTGAGTTTTAATTTTGCATGCATTAATTAACCATTTGAGAAAACTTAGTGAAGAATGAGGAAAGAAGAGGAATTATGACAACCATATACACATATACAGATCTGAAATGAAATAATAGACAACAAACCATAATATGCAGATTGATAATGGAGTTCCGCACAACTTTGCCTACGTCTTCGGGCCTTTTCTCTGTGGGGGAGGCTTCTTTATTTATGTTCAAAAGCTCAAAAGTACATCGCTGCAATGCCAAATGGCTACAAGACTGATCTGGTCATGTTTGTCCAGATCTCTAGAACCATGCAAAGAAAACGACATATAAAAGGGATGTCCGGAGCTCCCAGAAATGATCCGACAACGTCTCCTCCTCAACAACTTCTCTGCCTCATACTGGCTTTGGCTTGGCTTCTCCTCAGCATAACTCTGCTCTGAATGCCCCAAAACTATCCCCATGGCCTCAAACAGGCCTGGGTTATATAGCTGGGAAGGTAGTTGCTCATCTCCAATTTCCTCCAAGAAGTTAGGCTCCAAAACTACCCAATAACTCCCAAAAACCATTAACAATGGGTTAATTAATCATAAAACCCAAAAATAGTTACAAAACCAACTTTTGAACTATAATATAGTTATAAAAACGGGCTTTAGCCCCTCCATCCGCACGCGTGCCCCTTTTAATGGTCATATGCTACCATGTGGCCACGCGCTAGCCCAAAGGCTAAGCGCGGGCCACCCCTGTTAGCTCCCGGTCTCATGGCGCTTGTGTTGAACCGTGGGCTTAACATTTTTATAAACACAAAAATTCACGCGTTTTATGTGGTAAATGTTATAACAGTCAAAGGACCTACGGTTACAATAGTTATAACTGCGCTATAATTTAACACCCCACGCATATGGTATGGTCACCGCATACAAATAAACCTCGGGTCAGGGCTAAGCCCCGGCCCGACCCCCCCGTCTGTTTCAAACAACATTCAAATTGAAATACATTTTATGCCGCATAGTTTCCAAGAAACACCATGTGGCTCGTTGGTTGGGTGGTCATTACAAAGGTGCTATACAGTGGGGGGAGGTCCACGGTTCAAACCCAGTGGACTCCGCATAAATTTTTATACAACGAGCCATTAGCCAATAAAGGGGTGCCACGTGGCATCCCATGAATGGGCCACATGGCACCTTACCATTCACCCAAATGATTCCACGTGTCGCAATAACATTCGCCCAATTGTCAGCTAATCACAAACCGACACGTGTCGCTTGTCGATTCGTCCAAGTCATCTGCCACGCGTTGATGCCGTACGGATCCATCAGCTGCCACGTCATTCGACGCGTCAACTTTCGTACTGTCCAGTCACCTGACATGTAAGCTGCTAACGCCATCCCATGCCACGTGTCACCCTTACAGTGGTGACACGTGTCACCTCGGGATAGGTCCAGTCGTACACCCAAATGTCCAATTTTTCCTGACAGGTGTCATCACTTAGAGTTACCATGTGTCACTGTACGGACCTGCCATGTGTCGTCTGTATGGACCTGCCACATCAGCGTACGGACATGCCACATCAGCGTCCGTATGGACTGTACGCACTGGAGAGTCAACAAATTTTTTGCCTATTTGCCTTATCAGACAGAACGCGATATCTTCTCCATACAGACTTCGTTTGACAAAGTAAATATACCACCAGAATCAGGAAGACGAGACGAAGGCAATGGTGTTGGTTTCGTCGGATTCTGAGAACTTTCATTTTTGAGCATTTTTCAAGCCCTGTGAGGCTTCTGAATCCGATTTCGGATCACACCTCCCCACAATAAGACCTTTTGGTCCCCAAAAGGTTACTGATCACTCAACAAGCTCGGGATAGGCCACCCGGCTTGCTCTTTTTCTCTGAAAAATGATTACATTAATGGAAGAAAAATACAATGAAGTTGAGACATCCACTTCTGGCAGAACCAAGTGACTGATTTCTTTCCTTCACGATGTTCCTCTTGCTTCGCTGGTAATCCTTCCTCCTTCGTGGGTACATGAAAAATCCTTTTGTCCTTCCTTGGATGAAGCTCTAGATTAAGCTTCCAACAACTAGCCTTTTGATGTCCACTCTTGTTGCAAAACGTACAATGAGTTTTTGGCATCGAGACCTGTTTACCCTTCTCTTTCTTCCATTGTGGACTTGAGCCTTTATGTCGGGTTTCCTTCCTGGTCGACATAGGTTTCCTGTACAAAGTTTGTCTCTTCCAACACTTGGCAACACAATGCTTAGGTGAATGACAATAAGTACATGG
>SNQJ01S0016243.1:0-12864 GCA_010110895.2 Picea sitchensis
TACAAGTACATCAAGGAGGAGTGAGGGAAGAAATCACACAAGAAGTGTTGAAAGCATAGAAATTTGTTGAAAAGATTAGATAGATCCATTTGCAAGTACATTATACATTGAAGAAGTCATAGGAAAAGTATAAGCCCAAACATGATCAAGAAAAAACCAATAATTCATTCAAGGTGGGAGACAATGTTTGGTTACAGCTAAACAAGGAAAGACTATTGGGTCCTGATAAGAAGATCATGGCTCTACGGTATGGCCTTTTTGAGGTATTGGAGAAGGTAAGAGACAATGCCTACAGACTCAATATACCCCCATACATATGCATTTACTCAATGGTGAAGGCCGAGAATTTGAAAATCTATGAGCCTTTCAGGTTGTATCAAGAGGAGGAGTAAGTCCCACCTACAATTGAGGACTTAGCACTAGATTCTCAGGCAAATTGGGTAGATGATGCAGTTTTGCAGAGGAATTTTAGAACTACAATACAGGGCAACATGATATTTGGTAGATTAGGTTGAAAGGAAAATTTTCAAGAAAAGAAAAATGGTACTCTAGGGAGAAGGTAGAGAAAAAAATTCCTCACCTCATTCAATATAGTTTTTGGGGAGCAAAATCCTCCCTAAATTGGGAGGTATGATCCATATTGGATCATCATATAATTTTTCATCTATATTGGTACTTTTTGTGTGGAGAAAATTGGATGAATTGACTTGTTGGGCCATTTTAGTTGCAAGTCCTAGTTTCGAAAATTGGTCTCTAGAACCTTCCAGAACCAATTTGAGGCATTAAATGCCATTTTTTGCAACGCCAAAAAATTATGTGCACGCCCTCGACATTGATATACATACTGAGACTTTTCCAACGTCATATGCAAAATTTATGCCTCCCACAAGTTGACCCACCGTGTTGACCACCATGGTGTGAATGGATGCCATGTCAGCCCCCATTATCCAAACGTATGGGGCTATCCACTTGTGTACTTTCAATAATATTCTAGAAGGTCAAAAAACTAATCACTAATTAAGGGTTGAGGAAGTCAAAACCCTAACCCTAGTCGACTGTCGAGCTATGTTAAATGCTAGGCTACTAGGAGGAGAAGGGGCTCCATTCTTTATCATTGTACATATTCCATAGTCGAGTAGAGCATTTAGTAGTGGTATTTTGATATCATAATAGAGGAGGAAAATATTGTGTAGTATCCATACAGGCCACATTGTTATGGGAAACTCCACAGTGAGTGCCTCTTTCTTTGTATCTACATTTCCATAACTGAAGAAAAGAGAACAAAGCATAGGCCTCGACTTATAGCTAGGTTTTCTCTCATATTAGGTTTCTAGGTATATATCTTGTGTTCATTTGTCTGTGGATGTTGTGTTATCTTACTCATTTATTTCATTTTCATATTTAGTTATTTTCATAAATCTGAGCAATAAGCTAGTAATAACTAATCTAGGATCCAAGGAAATAAATTGCATCATCTAAGATTTTGTAATAGTATAAGTTTGTTGTGATGAACTATTCTAGTGGAATATCCATGGAAATTTACAGATCATTTACAAATAATCCAAGGCACAACTACCTATTTCCATAATATTTGCACAATCTACCCCTTGAAGTAGCCATGGTTCTACCTCTTGAAGATCTCATCTCTTCAACATGAGACCACACAACCAACGTCCAAGTTATTCATTGTTCCACACCCATACTTGCACCTAAAAAATATTTTTTCACCAAATCTTCACCTTAAAAATATTTGTTTTCCAACTCTTCTTGATGACTTTTGAATGAATGACCAATGATGCCTTTACATAATGCTTGCATCCTCCTTTTACAAGTGGGAGGTGCCATGTTGTTTCCTTCTTCTAAGATTCCTTCCATAATGCCATGTTCCCAAGTGGACCTAAATGTGCAATACACTCCTTCACATATGCTATCTCTTGGAATGCTTAGCCCCTTAGGTCCATGTCAAACTAGATCATGTGCTACTACCCAACACATCATAGTCGTGTATAAAGGAAACTTGTGAACTCTTCATAGCTAAGTCCAACACCCAACACACATCATCTAGAATTGTTGCCTACTACCTCAATTTGTTGTGCCTTCTTAAGTTGATTTGGTATGGGTACCTATCATTGTTTGTGGGTGAAGGCCTTACATAATCCATTTCTAATATATTTTCATGGCTCCAAGAACAAGACTCCTACACAGTGTATAAGTAGTTCTTGAAGTCATCACCAATTATTTGTGGGTGATGCCATTCTTATGGTCTCAATGTTAATAGAGGAAGCATATTGTTGGATGATTACCTTTACATATTTTGTGAATATTATAGAGTAAATAGAAACTTCATTGCCTTTTTCTCTTCCCCTATGAGTCAATATTTTATAAAAATATTAAGTTACTCTATTATTTAACAAGATCAAGCCTTCAAATACGATATTTGCATGATCAAGACTTCAAATACTTGATATTTGCATGGGGTTTTGTTCCATTGGAGAGTTGCAGCTGCTACAGTGGTGACTTGGTCTTTGGTTATGGTTGGAATTTCGTCTTGGTTATAGTTTGGACTTTCTTCTTTGTAAGCTATCTTTGGAGAGAGAGGTATGCTACCTTGGTTGGCTATTGGTTCTATGGTTTTCTTCCAAAATTATTCTAACTATCAAGGTTAAGGTGCTCTGGGGTGGAATTTGTTCCTATGGTTGGGTGACAATATTGAGATATTATCTACGGTGAAACGAGCACACCTTTTATTCTAACAGGTTATGGGTCCACACTATCTTCGAAGTGTCTAACCATTGGAATTTATATTGGGATGATTTTCTTAGTTGCAGTTGTAGTCAGAGTTTTTGCTACAACAACGAAACCCTAACCATTGTGTTGAGGCACCTTAAGTGAAGCACTTGACCTAATTCCTGGATAACGTAGTGTGCCCTGGCCTAGCACACCTCTTGGTACTCTCAACAAACCAAGGCGTCAAGTTTGATTTTTTGGTAAAAGTTAAACGTTGACCAAGTCAATGTCAAAGGTTGACCAAGTCAAAGTCAAAGGTTTACCAAGTCAAAGTAGTCATGAATTACTCTATGAAGTCAAAAAACAAGTTAGAAGGGGCTTCTAACTTCAGAGCATGGAAGACAAGGATTGACCTCATCCTTGCTAAGAATAAAGTGTTGGACATCCTTGAAGGTAAGATCATGGAACCATAGTTTGAAGCAGGAAAAGAGAAGGAACCTCAGAACGTTGTAGTTATGGAGAATTTCAAGCACAATGACATCAATGCTATGAGTATCATAGTGGACTCTGTAAAGGACCATTTGATACCCTACATTTCTCATCTTGACTCATCTAAGAAGATGTACGATGCCCTAACTAACCTCTTCTTAGTCAGAAATATTGGACAAATAATGAGTCTGAAGAATGAGCTCCATGACTTGAATATGAATGATGATGACACCATAACATCATACTTTGTAAGAATATCTCGGTTAAGAGATCAACTACAAGCTATTGAGGAAATTATTTCAGAAAAGGAACAAGTAAATATCGTACTTAATGGACTTCCCAAGACATGGGATGAATTTTCCGCAAGCATAAACACAAGAACGGAGTATCCCACATTTGAAGAAATTTGGACTTGTTGTGCACAAGAATAATAAAGGATTAGCGCAAAAGATAAATCCCAAAAGAAAGACGATGATCAAGCCTACACAAAAAAATTCAAGAAATTCAGGAATAAGAAGAAGTTTGGTTTAAGGAAGAAACCAAATCAAGAAAAGGATATGTCAAAAATACAATGCTTCAACTGTCGAAAATATGGTCACTACAGGAACTAGTTTCCTGAATTAAAGAAAAGGAAGGAAACACATGAAGCAACATATGCCAAATAAAAGGAACCCTCAAATAAAGTCAAGCAGGACGAAGCAAATGTTTTCTACTAGTCAAGGTAACAATATTCTTTTGTAACATAGTCCTTGTACATATCATGTTTACTTAGTTCCTGTACATATCATGTGTATCTATTTCTTAGAAGATAAGATGGTAAGTGTCAATGAAACAATGCGTATGGGAGAAGAACAAGATTAGGATTTCCATTACGATGACTACTAGTAATTCATTTGAAAAGGATGAAGTATGTTGATAGCCTTTGGTGACAATCCCTATGGAAGCTATTAAAATAGTACATAAGTAACAACTTACAGATGGGTTGCAATCAGAATCAAACTTGAAGAAACCAGGAAGGAGTCAGACCAGAAAGAAGTCAGTAATCAAGAGGAAACTAGAATAGACTGTGACACTTTGCAGAAAGAAATAAGGATGCATACGGAAGCATGGACTCTCTCAGATAGAGGGAGACTATTGCATAATTACAAAAGAATAGAATTCATATTGCTCATTCAGGCATGAATATAGGATTAGGAGGAAGTTAATCCTTAATGATGTGGTCCATTAGAGAACCCATGAAAACTATGAAATACTTTTCCATGTCCTTCATGGAAGTAGTAGCCATGATAAGTAGCATGTGTTCAGCCTGACTCTAGAAGAAGCCTTCTTCAAAACGAAGCCTTGAGTACCCTTGGTTTTCCATCTACATTTATGTTCCTATAACGAAAGGAAGAAGTTGGAACCTTCGGGAAGGAAGGACATAGAATCTATAGAATATTCCATTGACTCCAACATTGAAGAGGAACATGAGGAAGACCATGAATATTCCAAGAAATAAAGAAAATCCAGAACAACCAAGTGAACCAGTTATTATACCAGAATCATAAGACTACCAACATGATTTGAACCCACTAGAAGCAGTCAAGAAAAAGGAATGGAAGGAAGTTGTGATGAAGAACATTGTATGTGAGAAATTGTGAAAAAGACTTATGAATGGAAGCATTGGTAGATACAAGGAGAATATTTGGAAATAGAGGGTTCTCCCAGAAGGAGGGAGAAGACTATGATGACAGCTTGTTCCAATAACCAGATATACTTCTACCTGAGCCATTATATCTCTTACAATATCCATGGGTTGGAGTTTACATCAGATGGATGTAAAGGTTATTCTTCTCAACAAAGTAATTGAATAAGAAGCATATGTAGAGCAACCTCAAGGTTTTGAGGTATACCAGAAAGAGACCTGTGTATACAGATAGAAGAATACCTTGTATGGATTCAAGAAACATGGTGCAGAGCCTCTCATGTACAATAAATGCATGGTGAAAACTTCCTATAATAGAGGAAGTGTATCAAAATATTTCTTCAGAACCCATGGATGATGGATTGCAAATCCATGAAAAAACACCCATGATGACAGATCTGAAGAAGTTGAGAGACTATGATCTAGTAGACATGTCCCTGTATCGACAATTGAATGGATCATTAATGTATTTGGAGAATACTCAGCTGGATATTTTCTTTGTTGTGAAAATAGTTCTAGGTGGAACCTAGCCATGAAAATTTAATAATTGCAACGCATCCCTTAAAATATCTTTGTGGGACATTTGAGTTATGATATACAAATCCATGGATTTATCGATTTGGATTGGGAAGGTAGTGTATATGACAAAAGAAGTACTTCTTGGATATGTTTCAGTTTAAGCTTTGCCATGATATCATGGGCTAGCAGGAAAAAAAGTCTATTGCACTCAACACTGCATAAACAGAGTATATTGCAGCTTGTGATGCTTGTACAAAAGCAGTGTGACTCTGTAAGTTGGTTGTTGGACTATTTGATCAGGTGTTTGATTTGACCATGATATATTGTGATAACCATAGATGTGTGAAGCTCTCAAAGAACCGGGTGTTCCATGACAAATCGAAGCACATTGAGATCAAGTATTATTTTCTCTGTGATAAATTCCAGAGGGAGAAGTGGTTCTCCAGTATATCTCCATTGATGGGAAGATAGAAGATATTTTGGTAAATCCTCTATCCAAGATGAAAAAGTTTGTACACTTAAGTGGCAAGCTGGGACTCGTGGAGATGACTTCCTTATTGGAAAGGGAAGTGATTATTCCCCAGGTTGGGAGGGAGCACTAATATGTTATTGATATATGGGCATCCATTTTACAGTTCAGAAAATGGTCCAGGTTGGGAAGTCACTTTCCAGTCCGGAAATTGGTCCAAGATTTTTTACGGACAAGCATTTTCCAATTCAAAATGTGGTCCAGAACGGACAATCATTTTCATAACGAAAATGGTCCGACAGATTGTTGATGTACCATAGACAGTGATTCCCCTTGTGGGAATGGTCTTGGACAATCATTATCCTTGGCAGTCACTCTGAGAAGTGATCAAGAAGAATGGTCCTCCTCTCCGAGAAGTCATTCTTTCGAAGTTCACAATTATGAGCAGTTTTGAAGAATGGTATGATATAGGAGGTTGGTGCAGGATAGTCATTTCTATAGGAAATGGTCTGGACAGTCATTCCCTAGGTTAGAGTCATTCTCTTCAGGTTACATTGTGATTAGTGTCAGAAGAATGGTCCAGGTTCAACAATCAGAGACACTCATTCCCTAGGGCAGACCCATTCTCTCCAGGTTTCACTATGATTAGTGCTAGAAGAATGGCCTAGTTAGGTTGAATGGTCCAGGTTAAAAAATCAGAGACAATTATTCTTCTATGCTTGGGAAGAATAGTCCAAATAGCCTATGGTTGATGTTTAACTTTCCAAGGGAAGATGTTCTTCCATATCTCATAGATGTGAGTTGAAGAATTACCCAAATGACTCAGTTTGTATCATGATATTGTTTATGCAGGTTGATATCAGATGATATGATTGTTGTAGGGATTGTATGTCTCTGGACACTAGTTATATGCTATTGTAGTGGAAATGATCCACTAGTAGTGACTGTGTGTCATTGGTTAGTAGCAGTGTGCTACTAAGAGTGGTTGTGTACCATTGGATAGTAGTTGCATACTACTATGAATAGACACAGTTGTGTTCTATTGGATATAATTGTTCTGATTTCCATTGGATAGTGATGATTGTGCTCATGATTTGATCATGAGATAGTCTATGTGGCTATGATGATGCTACCGATTAAATGGTTTGTTTGGTGATCAATAACATTTCCTTTAATACCTCCCTAGATGGGAGGGAGTGTTGATATTATGGTAGTTGCGGGAGGTATTAACCTCTACGTGTAACCTTTGACGAGTATAGAATATTCTGGGAAGCAAGAGAAACCCTAGAAGGTTAGGAAATAACCTTAGAAGACAATTCAACTCAAGATAATAATTTATATTAAATTATTATCCTCCATAAGTATAGGTCGACCTAGTTAGGTCACTTGGAGGACTATAAATAACAGGGTGCTAGAGCTCATTTGTCACACTCACACTCACAATTGCATAAGGACAAGTGGTGCACATGACTAGAGGAGAGATGCAGCTACTGCAGTGGTGACTTGGTCTTTGGTTATGGTTGGAATTTCTTCTTGGTTATGGTTTGGACTTTCTTTTTGGTACACGAGCTTTGGAGAGAGTGGTACACTACCTTGGTTGGCTATTGGTTCTAGGGTTTTCTTCCAGAATTATTCTATTTGTCAAGTTTAAGGTTCTTGGGGGTGGCATTTGTCCCTATGGTTGAGTGACAATAGTGAGATATTTTCTATGGTGAAACAAGCACACCTTTTATTCTAACACCCCTTTCCTAGGAGAATTTCACTGTATGCTTAAAATAAGGCATGAGGTAGAAGGATCGTCATAAATCCAAATAGCCAATGGAAGAGTATGGCTTGATGTTTCAACTACCTTCCCTCTAGGTTGAAGATCACATTATGCTAATTGTATTTCAAAATACAGTATGGGTTTTGAGATATTTTCTTAAAGTAGCCCCTATCCTAAGGGAATTTCTGAATTGTATGCTTAAAATAGGGCGTGAGGTAGAAGGATCATCATAATTCATCTACTCATGAATATTTCCAAGTTATTTATATAAAGATTCAATGTTAACTTTCTCATTTCTCCATAAATCATACTCTAAAACCATAGTTTATATAATTTTACATAATAGAAATAAAACATTTTTTATCATATCTTTCAAGGACATGTATTTATTGTCTAGACATGATTTCTATGGAATAGTTTAGTTTCAAGATTTCAATTAAAAAAAAATGAGTAATGGAAATTTTTAAAGGAAATCTTCTTTATGGTGATTTATTACACCCCCAAATATTAGAGAAGCTTAAAGAAAAGGTAGGGTCAAACACGTTAGGACCCTTATCCAACTATCTATAAACCATAACATATGCAACTTGGTAGAATATAAATAAAACTTTCTTTAATGATTTTTTTGGTGGAGTTAGATAGGTTGGCTTATAGGTTTTAAATACAAAATTTGGTAATTAATTTTAAAATTCATATGATGATTTTCATTACTCCCAAAACTTAAAAAATAAATAAAAGAAGAGGGTAAAACAAGTATGGAGCCTAATCCAAATGTAATATGAACTCATATGGGTGGAGTAGAAACAAATATTTATTTAGTATAGTTTTTCATAGGGCAATTAAACCTAAATGTAATAGGTTTGTTCAAATATTTTAAAAAAATAGTAATTTTTTCTAAGAAAATTTCCTTCAAATATTTGAAAATATGGAGTGTATTAAGCAAGTTGGGATCTTAAACCATTTTTCCTAAAAGCCCATAATTTATAGAGTTTGATAAAGTAGAAATGCATTTTGATAGAGTAGAAATGCAAGTTTTTTTTTTATAATATTTTGAAGTGTAATTAAACTTGAATGTTATTGTATAGGTTGACTAAAAGCCTTCTACATATAAAATTGGATAATGGAAAATTTCCAAGAAATATATATTATGGTGATTTTTTGTCCTTCTAAATATATAAAAAAATGAAATACAAAGGTGTTTAAAGGAAGTAAGTGTCTAATATAACTATCCTATTAGCATAGATCCATGGTAACTCTATAATTAACCAGGCGTTACTTGATGGATANAAAAAAAAAAAAAAAAAAAACAAGTTTTGTATTAATGTTAAATGTCATCCATTTCATTTTAGTTTATTCTATTTGCAACACACATGTGACACACTAAACAAATTCATTTAGATATTAATTTATAAAATTTGGCATAATATAAATAATTTTATTTGATCAAACATGTTTTTGATAAATGATAGATGTGAACAAGATATGGGAGCAAGTGGGCCATAATTTTCCAAAAGATCTCTTATTCATAATTTTTTTCTTTTCTTTGACTATCAACCCTCATCAAGATAGCTTATGTCTTTGATAAATCAATCATATATGTAGATAAAGTATGGGAGCAAATGGGTCATAATTTTCCAAGAATCATTAGAAAAAGATCCCTTATTTGAAATTATTTTATTTTCTTTGACTATCAATCCTCATCAGATAGTTTATGGACATACTAATAAATATAATATAGTTTATGGACGTATTGATAAATATAATAACAAGATTATGTTTTAATTGAATATCTATTGTAACTTTAAATTTCTCTTTAATTCTAAGTTTGTAACTCAAAACTTATATTTAATTCTAAGTTTACTTAATAACTTGTTGAAACTATTGTTATTTTTAATTCAAATTTTCAATGTAATGTACACTAGAACATTATAGTAAATAGTTTTCACTTTTTCTTCTTTGATTTTTTCTTTTCCTTCGTATTATGGAGGGGATACTTATTTTCTTATTTTATTATTTTATTAAAGGTTATATTGATTTGATTATTTTAAAAATTAATTTATTGTTATGGTTAAAGATAAGCATATAATTATTTCAATTTTACATTTTAATTTTAATGAAAAAAAAACATATTTTTTATTTTATTAATTTTAATATTTGTTAACATATAACATATATTTTAAATAATCTTCATTTTACAAAAAAAATAAAAAACAAAATATCTATATGAAATAAGTAATTTCATTTATTTTAACCTTATGTAAATGATCATGTAAAGTGTTAGGTTAGTAAATTCAATATTTGTTAACATGCATATATCATGATCATGTAAAGTGTTAGGTTAGTAAATTTAATATTTGTTAACATGCATATATCCCAAATCATCCATATCTTAAATCTCAATTGGTCAACTAAAAAGGATAAATATATTATAGAACAAGTTATTCAATTACCTTCACCTTTATGTAAATGATGTAAAATGAAATTGTGAATATTTGTTAACATGCATAATCATTTATATTTAATCATTCCTTTCAACTTATCTCTATGAAATAAGTAATTTCACATTTATTTTAACCTTATGTAAATGATGTTGTAAAGTGTTAGGTTAGTAAATTCAATATTTGTTAGGATGTATATATCCCAAATCATCCATATCTTAAATCTCAATTGGTCAAGTGAAAAAGATAAATATATTATAAAACAAGTAATTTCATTACTTTCAACTTTATGTAAATGATGTAAAATGAGATTGTGAATATTTGTTAACATGCATAATAGTTTATATTTAATTATTGTTTTCAACTTTATGTATAAATTACAATATGTATAAATTATGTTGTAAGATGATTTATTGTAAAATGAATTTTCTATTGATCACTACAGTACCATAAAGTAAAGTGAAAAAATATTCAAAATTGTTAAAGAAATTATTAAAATTATAAATTTCATTGTTTTTAATCACATATACGAATTTGTTAATTGATTTTGTTTTGGGCATACACATATTCCAAGTCATCTTTATCTTACATTTTGATTAAGTAATACAAAAAAAATGAAAATCAAATCTTTACTAAACAAGTAATTTAGTTCCTTCCAATTCTTAAGTAGTTAATAGAGTAAAATAAAATTATGAACATAAATAAAAATTTAATGTTTAATCATTGTTTAATAATATTATAAAATGTGGGTTGATGTTAATTGAGACTAAAAATAGTTTATTGGACTTTAAGAAAATAAAAGTAAGAGATTATTTGGATTTCTTTAAAAAATTATTTAGATGTTTGAAAAGCATTAAGAAAAGTTTCTTTCAAGATCCAAAAAGTTATACTCACTGCATTCTAGGAGAAAGTTTTTTTCATCTTCATGACAGATTCTTTCTTGCCATGGTGTTTTTGGGATTGAGGAAAGTCAAGTTTCACTATGAAACTCATGAGAACTAATTCTTATTTTAGCAATATTAATTCTCTTCTTTATGCTACTCAAAACAAAGAAATACTTTTGATCTTCAAGGAATAAAGGATAAAGCATTTAAAATGATTAGGGACTTCATGGAATAAAGCATAAAGCATTTAAACTAATTTGGTGAGAGGAAATTTTAAAATTGTTTAATGTATATTTTATTTTACATTTCATGTTTTTCTTTACTATAATTTAGAAGATCAAAAATATCTCTTTGTTTTGACTAAAGTAAAGAAGAAAATTAACATTGTTAAAATAAGAACATACTCTATGAATTTCATAGTGAAATGGAGCATTGGACACTTTCTAAAAAGTAGTGGGCCAAAAGAATTTGTCATTGATACTAAAAGGGTTGAAGTATGAACTCTTAGAATACCCTACTTAAAATCTCAATTTCAAAATATTTGTTACAATATCAACCTTTCTAACCTTTTAACTCATCAAATTATGGTGATTTAAGAACACTTTTATTAAAAATTTTAAAATTAATCATCATTATATTAAATATCAAATGTTATGACATTTTCTATTTCTTTAATTATATAATTTAATATAGAAATTTAAAAATTAAATATATAATAAATATTTTAATTAAAATATGTTTTTCTCTCTTAATTTCTTCTCTACTTATTACTAAATGTGATAATAAGATAAAAATATTGAACCACCCATAAGAGAGAGAAAACATAGTCATAAAACATTAAACTCAAAATTAATTAAGTGGTATAGCATTTTCCAAACCAATTTAAAAATTGAAAAATTGAATTTAATGAACAATTTTTAAGTGGTATAACATTTTCCAAACTAGTTTAAAAATTAAAATTTTTTTGATGAACATTTTTTTAATATTTCATTCTTGTAAGTATGTGTTAAATACATTTAAATATCTTAAAAACTAAATTTTAATAAATATTTTCATGAACCATTTATTTCATTCTTACATGTATATGTTAAATATATTTAAAGCTAAATTTTAATAAATATAACCATGAAAAGTCTCAAGTTAAAACATAATTTGAAACGGAATGGAAATAGCAAAAATATCCCTGAATCACTTTGTTTTATATACTTTAAGCATGAACATGAATCACTTTGCTTTATATGCTTTATGCAGGAACATAAAATATTATGAGAAATTTACTTTGCTTCATATAATTTATGTATTAACCAAAGGGCCAATATAGAAATATTGGTTTTTCTTAACCTATCAATAGCATTATCGTTGGATTTCTTTATTGGGGATGCTAAATAATGATAATGCCTTTCCAGATTTTTTGAAATCTGTGTAAACATATCACTATTGTTGGATTTCTTTATCCAGGATGCTAGACTGTTGAACTTATTTATTGGAGATGCTGGATATAGATCATTCTCAAACTTTTTGGAACAGTCTCTCACTCATCCTGTGATATGTACTGACAGATCCCAAAACCTGCACACCAAAAAACATACAGTAAATCAGTTATTCTTTTCAACAAAGGGACTGGCCAATGTTATATGAATATCGTCTGCTGCAGCTACCAAGGATTATGAATGTACGTATGTAGAATGATTACAGTAAGAGATACTAAGTACTTTACAATCTGAGTGGTAGAGATATTTACAGAGAGAAAATCTATGCTAAGCTATTCAGAGAAAAATTGAAATGGATTTTCGAAATAAAGAATAATACTTACTTGGATCGGTGAGTACCACAAGTCCGGTGTTATTGAAGTAGCAATTCCAGTAATTGCGTCCATAGTGTTGGAAGTA
>SNQJ01S0016243.1:43645-64820 GCA_010110895.2 Picea sitchensis
GATTCATGGAAGTATTAATGACTGTCAATCGGTATATCAAACATATTATTATCAATTTTCATCAAAATGTTGTCATGATAATTGAGAAGGCTTAGACATCAAAATGATTTGTGCAATTAAGGAAAAAAGTAATCCAATTCCTTGTATATGAATATTTGAGGTGTCACAAATATAATTGAACTAATGATCATATGGAGAATAAAGCCCACAATGACTATTAGGCAGGCTTATTTCTTTATTTTAGTTATATAATGGTTACTTTTTAAGAAGATGTAGATGGGGTTTATGTCTAGTTTACAATGTTTTTATTTCAAAATTTTGAAGACTGTAAAATTTTTAGACTATTGAGAGATTATTGGTATAAGTTTTTAGCATCTTGCTTTGTTTTTATTTTTGGGATTTTGGAGGCACTTTTCTATCATACAAATACTTATTTTGGTCTTTTAGGGTTGTTTATGGGATCTGAACGTGGGTTGATTCTACCATGTCATATGGAGACTATGGGGTGACTATAATGTGAATAGATGAAATGTGTATTTGTATATTCATAGAATTATATAGAATATGCATTGATTTCAAATTACCTCCTTAATCATTTTGTACTTCAATTTGAAATATCTTTTAAACAAAATCTATGAGCATTCACACCAATCCAATGTAGTGTGGTTTTGAAATAGGACACAATTAAGATGAAAATGGATTTTTATAAGGTACACACAATGATCAATCACAATGTGTTTTATATTTCAACTCCATGATCCAAGCTTTGAGCTTATACTCTAGTGAAGAGAATTTTTAAGGAATCTAAAATAAAATAATATACATATTTTTATTACCTCAAAAATTTGTCACAAATAACACTAAAGTTTTTTATTACTATTTTTTTTTAATTCTTTTTCTGTTGTTTTAATAGTTCAAAGATATATTGAGAATGGAAGTGGTACTTAGGATATTAATATAACCATCACATTCAACACTACAAAATAGGAGGTCTAGTCGATTCAAACACACATTGGCAATGATAATGAGTATTTGGGATAATTATATAACCATCACGTTCAAGGACGACAAATTGGATGTGGTTCCTTTTTACAAGTACAAAATATTTGAATTCAATTCTAGTTGTAATTCAAACTTTTGAATTGGGAAACATATAAGAGGCATGAAATCCCTCTATTCTATGCAAAAGAATTGTTGACGAATTTAATTGTTGAAAATTGAAGAATCTAGTCTTCACAACATTGATATAGAAAATAGTTTTGTATGATTGTAAGGCTTGGATTTAAGGCTTATTCATAGAGTCTTGGAAGAAAGTTGAGAGGGTTCATAGAAAAGGTTATTATTAGAGAACATATGACTTTAATATAAACTCCTCACTCACATATGAAGTTAGCATGTATTTCTCAATATGGGTTCATTCAATTACAAAACTTTAAAGTATTAAAATTGTGGCTGAATTATATGTTCATAACTCAACTTAAAGATAACTTGAATTTGCCAAAACCTAGGTTTATATTGGGTAGGATATTTTTTGACAAAATGTAGACTAAACACAATGTGGTGTTCTTTAGCACATAAAATGACCACAAAACTATGCATTCTAGAAAACCCTTACAATTAAATAAAAAATCATTGAGGTAGGGTAAGGGTTGTACCATGAAAATGTATTGCACTTTATGGCAAAGGGTGGAAAGAAGATGTATGATGCACACTTTCGGTAAAGAGTTTGTATAAACTATTGGTAGATAATTTGGATAAAATCTTAGTTGAGATTATAATAAGTATACAAAATTGTCTTAGTCGGAAGGATGTATTAATGTGTAAAAATGTCTCCACGAAGAGAGAAAAATGATGTTTTGGACTAAGATATTGTATATATAAACAAAAATTTCTATTTAACCCCCAATTTTGACACTCTATATCACTTTCTGTAGAGCTCTATGCTCACTCACTGACACACTACATACCTCGAACCTATTACAGATTATAGGTTTCCTAATAGATTATGTTCAAGACACTTTTCACATTTTTAAGGTATAAGATTTGTTAGTTTGTCCCTTCTTATATAAATAATTAATGCAAATCATTAGAGAGAGAGAGAGATAAAATAGGATTTCATATCACTTGCAAATGATAAATACTAGTGTTTTCTTGAATTCTTGGGAATATGGAGTCAATACAACACCTTCAATGGATGCTAAAGGCAAGAGAAGACTTGAAGATCAAAACCCTAGGATAATCCAATCGTAAGCCTAGGTCAAACCTTATTAATCATTCCTTAGGGTTTCTATCAATAATTATCCAAGGAAACAAAATATCATGCACTTATTACCACATTAATATAGCATTTACTTAAATACCATGAAGAAAACATAAATACTTGGAAAAGACTAGTTACTAGACCAAGTTGTTATGCATGAAAAAACCCTAGTTTCATGAAACATCTACCAAAATAAGAAAAGCATCCATAATATCACTCAAAAAAGTGTGAAGAGTATCTCCATGATGGTAAAATAAGATAAGAAAATAAGGGAGAAAAACATGATATGATCTTCAAAATTGACCCTTAATTAAGAAATTGCAATGTGCCTCATTGAGCAAAATCCTAGTTTCAAAGATCATCAAACAAACCATTTTTTAGGAAACAAAATAAAAAGGGATGGGTACCCCTATATGTAATCCAGTTCTAGGATTCCAACACAACTGAAGGTTCTCCTATCAGAGGCCTTGTTAGAGTTTTATGGTGAGTTGCAACTCACCTCCTCAAGCCATTCAGGGACATATTGTCAATTTGGTCTGGGGGCATAAAATACAAATTGAGCAGCATAACTAAATTTCGTAATCTCCCACAAGTGTGTTTGTAAAATGGCCACATGACCATGCTACCCATAATCTCCTGACACAGTATTCTTCAAAATCGACCCCTAGATCAAAAATTCCATTATGCTTCACTGAGAAAAACCCTAGTTCCAAAGTTCCTCCAATAAACCATTTTTCAAGAAACAAAATCATAGGGGAGGGGTAATATTAGTTGTAACCTAGTTTTAGAAGTCCAAAAAAGCTAATAATTTTTCCATATGAGGCTTGGTTATAGTTTTATGGTGATTTGTAACTCGCATCCTCAAGCCATTCAGGGACATATTGATAATTTGGTCCAAGGGCATAAAATCCAAACTGAGCAGCGTAAATGAGTTTTGTAAGATCCCACAAGTGTGTTTAAACAATTCCCATGTGATCACACTACCCACAATATCCTGACATATTGTTCCTCAAAATCCACCTCTAGTTCAAAATTTTCATTGTGTCTTGCTTAACAAAACCTTAGTTCTAAAGATACTCAAACAAACCATTTTCTGGGANTGAGGCTTGGTTATAGTTTTATGGTGATTTGTAACTCGCATCCTCAAGCCATTCAGGGACATATTGATAATTTGGTCCAAGGGCATAAAATCCAAACTGAGCAGCGTAAATGAGTTTTGTAAGATCCCACAAGTGTGTTTAAAAAATTCCCATGTGATCACACTACCCACAATATCCTGACATATTGTTCCTCAAAATCCACCTCTAGTTCAAAATTTTCATTGTGTCTTGCTTAACAAAACCTTAGTTCTAAAGATACTCAAACAAACCATTTTCTGGGAAACAAAATCACAAGGGAGGGGCATTCTTAGTTGTAATATAGTGCCTTTAGTCCAAAGCAACTAACTATTCATACATCTGAGGCCCAGTTAGAGTTTTATGGTGAGTTGCAACTCACCTCCTTAAGCCATTCAGGGATATATTGACAATTTGGTTCGGGGGCATAAACTCCAAAACTGAGCGACATGATTTAGTTCTATAAGATTTGGAAAGTGTTTTTTTCCAAGGCCTATATGGCCACGCTACTCACCCATCAGTTTTCTTCAAAATCAACCCCCAATTCAAAAATTGCATTGTGCCTTACTAAGAAAAACCCTAGTTTCAGGGATCCTCGAACAAACTATTTTCTAAGAAATGTAATTTGGTACCTCGAGTCCAATGAAAATGACGTTTCATCCATTTGATTTCTAGTTAGTGTTTTATGGTGAGTTGCAACTTGCCTGCTCAAGCTATTCAAGGACACATTGACAATTTGGTCTAGGGGCATAAAATCCAAACTAAACGACATAATTGATTTATGTAAGATCCTGCAAGTGTGTTTTACCAAGGACCATTTGACCACACTACCAACAATCTCTCAACATAGATTTCTTCAAAATCGACCCTTAGTTATTGTGCCTCACTAAGCAAAACCCTAATTTCAAATATGCTCAAAAAAACCATTTTCTAGGAAATAAAATCATAGGGGAGTGGTAACCCTAGTTTTAATATGGTGTCATGAGTCCAACGCAACTAATGGTTTTTCCATCGAAGGCCCAATTAGATTTTTATGGTGAGTTGCAACTTGCCTCCACAAGCTATTTAGGGACATATTGATAATGTGGTACAGGGGCATAAAATTCAAATTGAGCATCATAAATAAGTTTTGTAAGTTCCCGCAAGTTTTTTTTCCAAGTCCCATGTGACCATGCTTCCCACAATCACCCGACATAATTTTCTTCAAAATCGACCCCTCGTTCAGAAATTACATTGTGCCTCGCTGAGCAAAACCATAGGTCTAGAGTTCCTCCAACAAGCCATTTTTTTGGAAACAAAATCATAGGGAAGGGGTAATCCTAGTTGTAATCTGGTGTCAGGAGTTCAACGTAATTAACTGTTCATCCATCTATGGCCCGGTTAGAGAAAGTTGCATCCTCAAGCCATTCAAAGACATATTAACAATTTGGTCTAGGGGCATAAAATAAAAATTGAGTCGCATAGTTGAGTTCTGTAATCTCCCACAAGTTTTTTTGGCTAAGGCCCATGTGACAACTCTACCCACAATCTCCCACCACAACGTTCTTCAAAATACACCCCTAGTTTAGAAATTGCAATGTGCCTTACTGAGAAAAACCTTGTTTTTGGAGATCCTTGAACAAGCCATTTTTCAAGAAATGGAATCACAGGCGAGGGGTACCCCTAGCGATAAACTAGGTCCCCAATTCCAACGCAATTGACTGTTGATCCATCTAATACCTGGTTAGATTTTTATGGTGAGTTGCAACTCGCCTCCTCAATCCATTCGGGGACATATTCGCAATTTGGTATAGGGGAATAAAACCCAAACCATACGGCATAAACAATCTTAATAATCTCCTACAAGTGTTTTTTTCCAAGTCCCATGTGACCACACTACCCACCATTGCCTGACATAGTGTTCTTCGAAATCCACCCCTAATTCAGAAATTGCACTATGCCTTACTAAGAAAAACCCTAATTTCATAGATCCTTGAACAAACTATTTTCTAGGAAATTGAATCACATGGAGGGGTCCTCCTAGCTATAATTCAATTCCTCGAGTCCAATGGAATAGATAGTTCGTCCATCTGAGACTCAGTAAGTGTTTTATGTCAATTTGCAACTCGCCTCCTCAATCCATTCAAAGACATATTGACAATTTGGTTTGGGGGCATAAAATCCAAACTGAGTAGCATAATTGAGTTTTGTAAGATCCTGCAAGTGTGTTTTTCTAAGGCCTACATGAACATGCTACCCACAATATCCTGACACTGTATTCTTGAAAACCAACCCCTAGTTCAGACATTGCACTATGCCTCACTGAGCAAAACCATAGTTTCGAAGATCCTCCCAAAAACTATTTTCCAAACACAAAAATCACGGGGGAGAGTTACCCATAGCTGTAATCTAGTGTCAGGATTCCAATTCAATGAACATTTCATCCATTCGTGGCTCAGTTAGAGTTTTATGGTGAGTTACAACTTGCTTTCTCAAGTCATTTAGGGACATAGTGACAATTTGGTCTAGGGGCATAAAATCCAAACCGAGCGGCATAACTGAGCTCAATAATATTCTACATGTGTGTTTGGACAAGTTCCATGTGACCACGCTACCCACAATCACCTGACATAGTGTTCTTCAACCGTAGTTCAAAAATTGCACTATGCCTTACTAAGAAAAACCCTAGTTCTGGAGATCCTCGAACAAACCATTTTTCGGGAAATGGAATCATAGGAGAGGGATAACCCTAGTTGTAATCCATTTCCCTAAGTCCAATGCAATTTAAAGTTCGTCCATATGAGGCCCAGTTAGATTTTTATGGTGAGTTGCAACTCGCCTCCTCAATCCATTCAGGGACATATTGACAACTTGGTTTGGGGGAATAAAATACAAACTGAGTGGCATAATTGATTTATGTAAGATTCGGCAAGTGAATTTGTCCACGATCCACATGATCATGCTACTCACAATCACTCGACACAGTGTTCTTCAAAATCCACCCCTAGTTCAAAAATTGCACGGTGTCTTACTGAGTAAAACCCTAGTTTCGTAGATCCTCGAAAAAAATGTTTTATGAGCAACAAAATCATAGGGGAGGGCTACCCATAGATGTAATCCAGTGACCCAATTCCAATGCAACTGATGGTTCTTCCATCCAATGCTCAATTAGTGTTTTATGGTGAGTTGTAACTTGTCTCCTCAAGCCATTCGGGGACATATGGACAATTTGGTAAAGGGCGTAAAATCCAAACCAAGTGGCATAAATGAGTTCTATAAGCTCCCACAATTGTATTTGGCCAAGGACCACATGACCATGCTACCCACAATTGTCTAACACGATGTTCTTCAAAATCCACCCCTAGTTCAGAAATTGCACTATGTCTTACTGAGAAAAACCATAGGTTCGAAGATCCTCAAACGAATTGTTTTTTAGGAAACTGAATCATAAGGGAGGGGTCCCCCTATCTATAATACGGTGCCTTGATTCCAATACAACTAACATTTCATCCATCCAATACTCAATTAGTGTTTTATTGGGAATTGCAACTTGCCTCAAGCCATTCAGGGACGTATTAACAATTTGGTTTGGGGTTGAATGTCCATATCCAAACAAAGAAAATAGGTTGAATCCCATCCTTTAATAACAATAATCCCATCCAATAAACACCAATAAATAATTGTATTGTAACAAACAAAGGAACAAGTAGTGTGGATGTTAATTGAGCAAATTGAAAAATGTTGTTATGTGGATATTTGGAGATTTGACTTTTATGTCCCACACAAGAAACCTTGTTTAATGTGTAACCTGGAAATGATAGCATCACCCTATATTTGACAAAGCAGAATTGAAAAATAACTCTACTTGATTCTTATTGTGTGTAATTCAAAGTATTTATTCATAAAACATTGGTCATCACCATCTTGGGTCGACAATATGGCAATAGTATGGAGTGGTCCCAATATAGTGTTTCAAATTTCATGTTTGTTCACTCAAAATATTATCTATCTTTGGTGGGAGCATATATATTTCCAACGCATCTTCATAACATTAAGAATAGAAACCCTCACTAGACAACAAAACCTAGAGAGCATGGTTATCGGTCCCTATAAGAAAAGATTTGATCTGTGAATAACTTGTAAGAGTTCTTACATGTTTTAAGCATTTGTATTATATCTAAATTTTCCATATGTGACATACTTGTTGTTTTTTGTTGATGACTACTTGTTATTATGGCTAATCAATTTTCCCATGTAACAACTTTGTTACTTGTGTTGATGAATGTATGTTATTATGTCCACTTAATTTGTTCTTCCCCTACTTAATACAAATTTACTATTTTGTACATTGGTCTTGAGTGGACCACCATAATTAATCTATCATGAAACTATATGAATATGTTTGGATTGATATTCTTGATTATTTGCAATTTTATTTAACTTTATACCAAAAAAACCCATGGCCTTCTCAAGCTTCAACACTAAGGAACTAGTTTTGAGTAGGAAATCTCATTTTCTCTAGTTTCATTGTCAAAATTTCATGAGTTTATGCATATCCCAAGGACATGGAGTCATATCCACTTTCTTTAGTATGTCTTTCAACTAGGCTATTCATTTCTTGTAGTTAGTTATCACTCTATTTTCCAATTGCTTCTTGTTTTCATTCAAGTGTTGTTGTTGGAGTAAAGGTTTCATGTAGAATGTTTTGTTGTTTTTCTCAAGGGAGGATATTGAAGCCATATTTTGGTTGCATATTTTGAAGGTTGTCAATTAGTTTGGATATGAGGAAAAGAGGATAATGTTGATAAAAAAGGCTTGTCTATATTGAATAATTTGGTTGGTCTAGTAGAGGGAGTTTAATGTTGTGTTTGAAGCATAATGACATGGTGGGGATCTAAGCTCTATCTTGTAGGGTGTTTGGTAGAGTTGTGAGGTGGTGTGGGAGGTAGGCACAAACTTTGTTGAGTAGTATTATGGGCAAAGGAAGAATCCATATACTAGGGTTATTGATTCATTAATAATGTTAGGGGAGGGGTTCTATCATTAACAAATGGTGAAAATTTGCATTAGGGTTTGAGAGAAAAAAATTGCAAGGGTTGTATCTCACTAGATATTGAGATGAAGTACATTTTTTTTTCAAACAAGTAGGTTGGATTGTTCTAATGCTAGGGAAGGTTCCATTTCCAACACTTTCTACTTAGTATTGGGCATAATTTCCATGGTTACGTTATTGAGTTAAAGGAACTTTCCTTGTTGTTGTTATAAAACTGTCACTACTAAAGTGTCATTGTCTTTATTAAAAATTGTATTGCATCAATCAATGCTATATGGTTTATTGTCCTTTTATTTTTCATTTAACACACATATTCCATTTCATTTCACTAAATTAATATCATTTATACGTTGTTGTTACAAAATTGTTGCAAGTTGAAGTACATTGTTTATATGTACAAATTGTATTACAACAACTCTTTCTCCTTGATAGCTAGTGTTCTCTTTTAGACTCTCATATTGACATTAAATGACCACATGACATAATTGAATAATCCATTATATGATGAGTGGAATGAGAACATGACCTAATTGAATAAGACTACGTGGAAGGGTAAATTAGCACATTACTTAATTGAATAAATGAGCACATGACCTAATTGAATAATCCATTATATGAGGATAAATTATAAATTTAAAAATTAACTATATACACTCATCAATGCCATACCAAGCCATCTTTCTGAGAATCATTGGGTGTTGTTGAAAAACACCATTGCTCTTATTGATGGGACTTCATGTGCATATTATGTTTTTGATAACCTGGGAGAAACAAAGGACACAATTAGAAGTCATTTATAAATTAATTGAAAATTGAACAAAAGAACAAACAACACACATATCTTGAAATAGAACAGAAAATAACAAATATACCAAATACTTGTCTACATACCTATGGTTATTCAAGTAGACCATAAAGATCGCTTATAAAACTAATGGTATCAATTAACTTCTCGTGCTCAAAGTAAGTAAAGAAGTATCTTACATTTAATGATTTCTTCCTTGGCATTGTTTGTAGTTGTAAGTTTGTACCAACAACCAAGTTTGTAAAGTGGTATACAACTTCACCTAGTCTATAATATTGAAATACATAACCATCTTTCTACTATGTTCTTTCATCCTATGTCATATATTCTCCGTTAATAACCATCGACCCAATCGAAAATTGAATGCCTTCAGACTATGTTAGTGAGAGCATGAGGGTCTTATTTCCCTCTAAGCAATGTGACAACCAATAGTCAGTTCTCCATTCATTATCTTTCAGGGAAACCACTAGATATATGTGCCCTGCAAAAAATGAAGTGTCAACACATGAGTCCACTAAATGACCAAAGCATACAAAATTCATGTTAGTTAATCAAAATTAATAGAATATTTACCAAACCTACTTGTACGAGACCTGAGACATGGTCATAATTTGTTGAAATGTTTGATCGGTCCTCTTGCAACTGGAATAATTCCATACTTATACATTGACCAATGGGGAGTGATATATGACCCCATCTATCAACCTATTCTATGGATTCACACTCATCACATTAATTACTACTACATGGACCACAGAAGAAAGAGAGTTTCCTCATCCATATTTCAACTATTTCATTGTATGATGTTTGAATTAAATGGAATCCACGAGTGCCCTGAATTGTTTTTCATTCATAACAATATGATCGATCTACAATGGAAACCTCCCAAAAATATCTATGTGCATTTCCTTTCCTAGTTGATTGGTCCTCTCACCTTCTTGTTCCCTCTTCCATTACTAAATAACACTATTCAACAATGGATTTTGCATCTCGAAAGAGGGAACTAGTTGTGCACTTCATTTCTTTCCTGACTAACATTGTTTTGATGGATGCACCTACTCCATATTGCTCCCCTTTCCTGTTCCCAGTCTCGAAATAGTTCCAAATACATGGTACCTTGTGTTTTATGTGCAACATACACAACCATCGAAATACATGATCATTTTTGAACTAGCCCAGACAACCATCTGACCAAATCCAATGTTGATCCATTTGTATGTTCTTCTCCTTTAGGTGATTTTAAAAAAAATGAGATCAATGTTTTATGTAATATAATTCATGAAATCAATAATCACTTATGTAGAAGTGATACTCCTTCACTATAACTTGGTTTTATTCATTACTATGTGGCACATTCCCATATGTGATATGGACCATTATGTTGACCTTCTCTAGATGATAATATTGGATTTGAATTTCATTTTTCGGTTGAAGGGTGTAGTTATCAAAAGAATCAATCAATGATAAGATAGCACCAATGAGAAATGTTTATCTTCATATTCTAAAATGATCATCCTGCCATCTAGCCACATGGACATGTTGAACATATTATTGGGTCTTTTTGAAGAAGTCCTTGATGAAGTCATAGACTTGTACATGAGAATTCACCAATTGTATATTTTTTATTTCCTTCCCTTTGTCAATATCATATGTGACATGTTTAAATATTTTCATGTCAACCTCCTTCATCCCCAATTCATACTCATTTCTCGCATGGATGCACTTGCTTAGTAATTCCATTCCACCGCACCTAGGGCATGTCCTATATAATAAATACTTTTGATAGAATGTACAACCCTTTGGCTTTGAACACAAGATGTTATGAATAAATTCTATAGATGATGATGGTGGGAGTATAACTAATCATTCATGCACAAGGTTGTTATGCAATACAGGAAAAATGTGTGTGTGTGTGTGTGTGTGTGTGTGTGCGTGTGTGTGTGTGTCTGTGTATGTGTGTCATAATAATAACCATACTCAATGTGGTATTGACAACAAGATGTGTTACGGATTGTGTTTATTCAAACATACCAAGGCTTGCATTTATAGAAATATATTTTGCTTAAGTTAAGTGCACTATTTATAGTCGTGAATCTCTCATACAATTATATCTATGCCATTTCAAGAAAGTGTTTAATGTGGGGCTCATGGTCCCTAGATCCCCTTCTCAATTTTAGTGCATCTTGTTTTTTGGAAGAAGGCATATCATTCTCGTGCCATAAATTTTGTACTAGTCCCTTAACTTCTCCAATTAACTTCATTTCAGAATGAGGTAGCCTACCAGTGAACTCCCACAAATATGTTTGGCCACCTGTGTAAAGGTTATCTCATCTATTATAATACATTCGAAGGGTTTTGATATTGCATTTCAAGAGACGAGAGGTTTGTTTGAGAAAATGATGTTTTCATGTGATCCTACTAACAATTGATTGTGAAAATACACGTCCAGCTTCATTACAATATTTAGAATGCATTTTCTTACCAATGTTTTAAAAATCATCCACAAGATTTCTAACAATATGATGACTTGTTTTTTAACTTTTAACTATTTTAATGCCTAAAATTATCCTAACAATGGTCAAACTCCTATATTTTAACAAAGACAAAAATAATTGACATTTGGAAACATCATATTTTGGTTTGAAATATTGTTTAATAACTTAATATGAATGATAACGAATTGTTTAGTTAGGTAACTTACATTCAACTAATTCTAGACCATTTTCATCCACTTGAATTTGTTTAGGAGTTCTTCACCACACACTAATCAGTCTAGGTAGGGACGATGGACCTGTATTCTGGAACTCTTGATCTCCCTTCTATGGAGTTACAAATGTAGAAATTATTTCCCCTTCAATAACTTCCAGATCAATTCGGGAGGAGAATGGGCATTCCCATGACTAGTTTCTAGAACGTTTGACTGTTCAACAAGAGGTTTCACCACAAGAACTTCTTCACTAGAAGGTTGTACACTATTTGTCTCTTTAATTTCATCCATTGTATAATCATCTCCAAGAAAATCCATCATCATCTGGTCATCCACAACAACTTGTCTTGATGAAATAGTGATTGGAGGTTCATTAGAAGTATGAATTGGATTGGACTCTACTAAAATCCTGCACTTTGCATGTGCGGGTGGAGAGGAAACAACAACGACTTCTATTGAGATAGAATTTGGATTTCTCTATGTTGAAAGCTTGCATTTTGACATAGCTAATCTTGCATTTTATCTTTCTTTAATTACCTTTTCCATGGGGTTTTCTTTCCTCAAAGACTTTCTACCTCGATTTTGTAGGTTCCCCATGTTTAAAGAGAACAATTTCCTTCCAAGTACACCACAACAAAATAAAATTTTACTTCCCACTGACAATTGTCTTCCAATTACACAATTTTTTCTTCAATTACACCACAAGACCAAAAGTTCCTTCCAATTATACAACAAGACAAGAAATTCCTTCCAATTATACAACAAGCGAATAAATTCCTTCCAATTACACCAAAAGACCAAAGATTCCTTCCAAAACTTTCCTTCCAATTATACAACAAGATATAATTTTCCTTACAAATACACAACAAGAAAACAAAATTATTTCCAATTACACAAATGTTTCTACCAATTACACAACAAGATAAAAGTTTTCTTTCCAATGACACTAAAAAACAAAAAAACCTATTTGTTGTTGTTGTTTCTACACGTATATGTCGGGATGGTGTTGCATTTTTTTGAGAGAAAGAGGATGAGCATTATGCATGCTCATATACCTATCCAAAAGGAGCGCATATGCGCTCCTGGAATGTATGCTCCCTCATACTAGACAAGGATCTGAAGCGGACACAATGCACGACCTCATTTATTTCTACTCACAATAACATGTGAGTGCTCTTAATGCAACAAATAGGCCATTTATTGTATGGACCCTATAAATTTATGAATAAAGGTATAGAGGGGCATGGGGACAACTAGGACCTATGGATTAGGATTGAAAGTTCTTTGAGTCATATGGAAATGATTAGATCACTAGGATGGAGGTGTATGGGTTGTGGGGCCCTCAACAAGAGGTATGGACATAGGGAACATTGTTGGACAGTTGGTTTTCATTGATTTCAACCTTTGGATAATGATGTTGGAAGTGATGTCAACCCTTAGAGATTGATTTCAACCCTTATAGATTGATTTCAACCCTTAGATGTCGGCCTTGGAGAGGGAGACCAGGTAGTGAAGTTTGGTAGCACAAAGTTATGTGTGGGTAGGGCTTTGCATTTTGTTTTGGGTATAAAGGCATGAAGATCAGTGGATATGTAGGTAATACTATCATGCATGGATAGTACCGCCCATTTTGTTGGTATGTGGTACGTCACGTGGTTCCTCGTGGTTAGGGATATATGGCCTTGATAATTTGGAGAACCCCTTAGATTAATCTAGAGTGATATGTGGTATGTCACATAGTTCCTCATGGTTAGGGAGATATGGCCTTGATAATTTGGAGAACCCCTTAGATTAATCTAGAATCTCGTAGAAGGTCAACAAGAAGTCAAAAGATTCTAGAAAGTCATGAAGAATATTCCCTAGTCAAAGTGGTTGTAAAAAAAATAAATTAAATAATGAAGTGGTTGCAACAAGAAGGGTAAAGGAGTTATGTGTTGACCAATTAAGGAAAGTTAGTTGCAACAAGAAAGTGGGTTAGCCCTAAAATATGGAGAAATGGGTAAAACAATTACAAGGAAACTTCTAAAGGAAGGAACTTGGAAAAGTATAAATAAGAGAGAAAGGGACTCTTATTAGCAACTACTACCTATTGAACATTATTGAATATATATTTTGTAAAAGGTTATTTGCAGGTATACATTGACAAATCTGAGAAAGTGTAGTTCTAAGGGAGCGAAGGTCTGAAGGAGCGAAATTTTCAAAGTTGCATAAAGTGAAATTGCTCCAGGGTTTCTAAGGTTATCCACGAACTACAGTGCAGTTAGGGTGTCGACATCCATGGGCCATAGTGGAGGAAAGAACAGATACATGCGAGTTGTAGAAAGGGAAAGTGAAAATCTATAGAAAGGACAAGGAGGAAGATGATTGTTCCAGGTTGCAGGATCAGAGGAGACATTATAGGTATGTTTGTCAGAGATCAAATACAACAGGGATACTACGAAGATAAAGGTATGTTCATGGCTATGTTTTGAGGTTGTATCTTACTGGTTTTGTGGAGCATGCTTGAGGCATAACTCTGTGAGGTTTGGTATATTCCCTCTTGGATGTATGGTATTTGTTTTAGAGTATGGTTTGAGGTAGATCTATTGAGACACATTGTTGTTGTACTTAGCTTGGTTTATTGGTATATCTTGTGGTGCACTTTGAGAAGCATTTGTTAGTAGTCTTGGTATATGAGTGGTTCATGTTTAATTCTATATATCAGTGAGGTATGACACATGGTTTAAAATGAGGGCTTATGGTATTTGTTTATGGACAATGTGGTATTTCTAGAGAAATTTTGATGCTTATATTGGTATATATCTTTGATATATGATTGAGGTACATGTTGGGTACATGTCGGGACATATAGTTGATGATGTTGGTATATCTTGATGAGTCATAGTTGATGTGTAGTTGACACATGATTGGTACATGCTTGGTATATTATTGAAGGAACTTGTTGGTAGTATTGTTGGCACTTTGTTTATGGATGATGTGGCATAGTACATCTAGTTGATGTATGAGTAGTCTTGGTTGATGCATATTCTAGTGATATTGTGCATATGGTTGAGAGTTACTTTGATGATTGGTATTAGTGATTATATATGGTTCAGTTGATGATATTATTGGTACATATTTTTTGTACATGCTGTGTGGTATAGGTTGTTTGGTATAGGTGGCTACAATTTGTTGGTACAAGTTGACATGACAGCCACAGTTTGAAAGAAACAAAGACAATGACAGTGACAGATTGATAGAAACAAAGACAGTGACAGTGAAATTGGGTGAGTTTGTGGTAGTCCACGAGTTGTAGTGAGGATAGTTGTGGACATCCGTTATTTTTAGTTAAGAAGGGCGTGAATACCCACCTGTTGTAGTATAGACAGGTCACAGATTTGTAGGAAATATTTGAGAAAGGTTGGTACAGGTTGTGACAGAGTGTTGGTACAAGTTGATAGTGACTGAGTGACAGTGGAAATGATTGATTCTGTGACAGTGACARATTGTTCACATTTGACATTTATATTTCAGGACGGTTGGACGAGGAAAGGAGAGGGGTTTGTATCCTCCTTTCAGTTGGAGCTGAAGAATCAGGGAGTTGGAGCTTCATTCAGATTGGATCCTAAGAACTAGGTGGTTGTAGCCACGTTTTGGTTGGAGCCGAAGAACTTAGGGGGTTGTATCCTCCTTCTAGTTGGAGACAGAGAAATAGGGAGTCTGATCTTCCTTCGGGTTGGAGCCTAAGAACTAGGCAGTTGTATCCACCTTCCGGTTGGAGCCGGAGAACTTAGGGGGTTATGTCCTCCTTCTGGTTGGAGCCAAAGAATTATGGAGTTGGAGATTCCTTCAGGTTGGAGCCTAAGAAACTAGGGGGTTGGATCCTCCTTCTAGTTGGAGCTAGAGAATTGGAAGTTGGTGCTTCTTTGACATATAAGAAAATCATTATGTGGTTTTCTCCCGCATTGGGTTTCCACGTAAATATTAGTTCATTGTGTATTGTGTGGATGTGTTTATTATTGTTGATTATGAATTGATGGATGTTAATGTGTATTATGCAATAATATATTGATAATGAACTAATGAGAATTGTTGAATAAGTTAAAGGAATATAAATTGTGGTTAAAAGAAGTATAATTTTTTATTACTAATTCACCCCCCCTCTCGGTAATCCAACAATTGGTATGAGAGCAGGTTCCTTAAAGAAAATAGTTTAACCATTGGAAGGTATATCATGGAATACAATATGAATGTAGCACCGATGTTCAATGGTCTAAAGGATATGAAGTATGAGTTGTGGAGTTCTAGGATGAAGGTATTTTTACAGGAATAGGGATATGATATTTGGAAATCAGTTGTTACAGGATATGATAGTCCAAAAAGGGAAGTTACTGCAGCCAAGAAGGAACTGAAACAAAATAACAAAATTGCAATGGATTTCAATTTGGAAGGACTATATGATTCATTGAAGGAAAAAGTGGGTAAATGTTCATCAACTAAAGAGATTTTGGATAAGTTACATAATATCTATTCTTCACCCATCACAAATTCAGAGAATGCCAAAGAAGATGTAGGTACAAAACAAGATAAAATATGCTCATGTCAGAGAGATTCAGAAGAAGAATAGTACGAAATCAATAGAAGTATGTTTTTCTGCTTTAATTATGAAAAAGGATGACATCTTTAATTTGAATGCTCGTATTTGAAAATTGAAAGTGATGAGCTGGAAAAGAATCATGAAGTAGAATACAGTCAATGAGAAAGAGAACTTGAAGAAGAAATCACCACCTTGAAGATCCAACTTGAAGAATCAAGAAGAATAGAAGAAGTAATGAAGATCGAGATGAAGAAGAAAGAAGAAGATTGTGAGAAGCTTGAACAATAAGTTGTCATGTTGAGAGTAAAAGTTGTCAAGCTCAGTAAAAAAGTTGAAGAAGCATCCACATCATCAATAAGGAAAGTTGAAGAGAAATTTCACAGGTCATCGGAAGGGAAAAGTAAAGAGAAACCTAAGATTTATGCAAAAGTATTTAAAGGTTCTATAAAGAAGGAAGAATGAAATACCTTAAACAAGAATATTCCAAAAGGATAGAAGACTCAAGAAGAATAGTACATAAGATATGGACATCAAAGAAGATCTTCCACATTTAGACAACCAAGAAGCTTCACTCATAATGAAAGAGTAAATAGAAGAGAAGATCATGATCAACCAAAGCATGATTTCAGAAGGACTACACCACCAAGAATATCATTAACTCCCAGGTATGTAAATTTATTTTACGGTCATTGTTTTTATTGTACTAACTTTGGACGTAAGGTTGCAGATTGCAAGTCTTATGAAACAAATGTTCAAGCAAGAAATGATTATATGGCCCCACATAATATTGAGTGTTACAAATGCCACAACTATGGGTGTATAGCTCGTAATTGTAGAAGCATGACAATTCCATCCATGAAGAAAGAAACAAATATCATATATACTAAAATTTGGAAAAGAAAAGAACAAGAAGAAAAGAAAGTGAATAAATGCCAGACTTCAAAAATTACAAGACTTTTCATAGTATGAGAAAGACAAGGAAATAAAGCAAAAGAAGAACAGGTTTCAAGAACCATATTGTTAGAATCTGCATCTAAGAAAGATCATAATAAAGAGCAGGTAAAGGAAGAACATGTCCCAGAAATTGCACTCTCAGGATACATAGCAGTGCAAGATCAAGACAAATCCACAGATAAGAAGAAAGAAGTTGGAGTTCAAAAAGATGATGAATCTACAGATGAAGATGGAGACTACTTATGGAAGGTATTCTTTTGAGCCATCTGACTTGGATACTCCCAATATTATGAATGTTGAACAGGGGGATTCTAGACAACAACTATACAAATCAGAGATTTATCTTTCAAGAATTTTGAATTTTTCAGAATGATGTTGTAGTTGTTTCAGAGTGGTTCAATAGTATAGGTATGGTTGTATTTAGGTAGAGATATCATTAGTATATATCTTTCCATACATGAAGAGTTTGGTATGCATATAGAGAAGATAAGTGGACACATTTGATGATCATTTGAAATCATGTAGACTTCATGATAGTACAGTGACAGATGGATCGACATTGTGGATAGTTGAGTAGCAAAATCTTGGAAAGTATGGACATATATGGATTAACATGTTTGGAAAAACATATGACAATGGATGAGATCATGGATTCAGAGATTGGGTTCACAAATTTTTTTAGAGAGTCATTCAGAGAGTGGTTTAGAGATAAAGGAATATTATCATGATGGATGATAATGATATTGGAATATTTGAATGCCTATTCTTAAATGTTTTTTATATATGTCAATTGATTACTCAAAGAATCACCAAT
This sequence comes from Picea sitchensis, assembly GCA_010110895.2. Lineage (NCBI taxonomy): Eukaryota > Viridiplantae > Streptophyta > Pinopsida > Pinales > Pinaceae > Picea > Picea sitchensis. The sequence goes on from SNQJ01S0016243.1 coordinate 61,909, forward strand.
GGACAATAACTCCAAAATAAAGAAGGCAAAGGAATGCCTATATTGATCTACACAACAACATGCAGAGAATTTATCAAAGAGAGAGATTTAGAAAGGAATATTAGTAGCATACGGACAGGGAGACACACCCATAAGGGGATCTATTCTTTTAACAAGGATTGGTTAGACAAGGTACAATGTCATATTGAGAGGGGAAGTTAATCCTTTTTCAAAGGGAGAGAGATAGAGTAGTCAGAGACTTGAATACATGGGGAATATCCCAAAGGAAAATGCAGATAGGGGGAGAATATCCTGTAAAGGAAAATGAAGATAGGGGAGCAACCCCAAGGATAATTCATTCAAGGGGAGCAGCCCTGGATACCTGCCATTGATGTCTAAGGGGAGAGATGAGAAACATTGATTATAGTGATGATCACGTGGGGAGCATGAGCATGATTTTCCATGTCTAAGTGTTTCATCAAAGCTATGTTTCCATCAATGCCAGAGACTGCTGATTGTTCTAGAAAATTGGTTTTCATCAATGTCAACTTTGATATTGATGCTTGAGGATTGATTTCAACCCTTATAGATTGATTTCAACCCTTGGATAAGTCAAGTAGTGAAGTCTGGTAGCACAAAGGTATGGGTAAGGAACCTTAGTTTGTTTAAGGTATAAAGGCATGAATATCAGTGAATATGTAGGTAAGACTACAATGGATGGATAGTACATGTCATTCCATTTCCAGTGATATTTGGTATGTCACATAGTTCTTCACGGTTAGAGAGATATGGCCTTGAGAAGTTGGAGAACCCTTTAGAGTAATCTAGAAACCCCTAGAAGGTCAACAAGAAGTCAAAATATTCTAGAAAGTCATAAAGAAGATTCCCTAGTCAAAGTGGTTGTAAAATAAATAAATTAAATAATGAAGTGGTTGCAACAAGAATGGTAAAGGAGTTATGTGTTGACTAATTAAGGAAATTTAGTTGCAAAAATAAAGTGGGTTAGCCCTAAAAGGTGGAGAAAAAGGTAAAACAGTTACAAGGAAACTTCTAGAGGAATGAACTTGGAAAAGTATAAATAAGAGAGCAAGGGACTCCTATTAGCAACTACTTACCTATTGAACATTATTGAATGTCTATTTTGTGAAAGGTTATTTGCAGGTATACATTGACAAATCCGAGAAAGCATAGGTCAAAGGCAATGAAGGTATGAAGGAGTGAAAGTTTTGAAGTTGCAGAAAATGAAATTGTTTCAGGGTTTCTAAGGTTATATGCGAGCTGCAATGCAATTAGGGCACGAACATCCACAAACCATAGTGGAGGAAAGTGTGGATACTCACGAGTTGTATAAAGGGAAAGTGTTTATCTATAGAAAGGGTAAGGAGGAATATGCTTGTTCCAGGTTGCAGGATCTGAGGAGAGACTACAGGTATGTTTGTCAAAGATAAGATATAGCAGGGATACTAAAGAGATAAAGGTATGTTCATGGATATGTTTTGAGGTTGTATCTTAGTGGTGTTATGGAGCATGCTTGAGGCATGACTCTGTGAGGTTTGGTATATGCCCTCTTGGATGTACGATATCTCTTGTAGAGTATGGTTTAAGGTAGATATGTTGAGGCACATTTCTGGTGTACTTAGATTGGTTCATTGGTATATCTTTTGGTGCATTGTAAGAATCATTTGTTAGTATTCTTGGTATATGAGCAGTACATGTTTAAGGATATATATCAATGTGGTTTGAAACATGGTTTAAATTGAGGGATTATGGTATTTGGTTATGGACAATGTGATGTATTGCTAGAGAAATTTTGATGGTTATATTGGTAGATGTCTTTGATAAATGATTTAGGTACATGTTGGGTACATGTTGGGACATATAGTTGATGATGTTGGTATATCTTGATGAGTCATAGTTGATGTGTAGTTGACAAATGATTTGCACATGCTTTGTATATTGTTGAAGGAACTTGTTGACAGTATTGTTGGAACTTGGTTTATTGATGATGTGGCATAGTACATCTAGTTGATGTATGAGTAGTTTTGGTTGATGCACATTCTCGTGATATTGTGAATATGGTTGAGAGTTATTTTGGTGATTTGTCTTGGTGATTAGATTTGGTTTGGTTGATGAGATTATTGGTACAAATTTTTGGTATAGGTTGTTTGGTATAGGTTGTTACAGGTTGTTGGTACAGGTTGACATGGCAATGATAGTTTGACAGAAACAGAGACAATGACAATGACATTTTGACAAAAATAGAGACAATGATAGTGAAACTGGGTGAGTTTGTGGTAGTCTACGAGTTGCAGTGAGGATAGTCATGGAAATCTGTGAGTTTTTGTTAAGAAGGGTGCATATATCTGCGTGTTGCATTATAGATAGTTTGTGGATCTGTAAGAAAGATTTGAGAAAGGTTGGTACAGGTTGTGACAAAGTGTTGGTACATGTTGATAGTGACAGAGTGACAATGGCAGTGATTGATTCTATGACAGTGACAGGTTGTTCACATTTGAAATTTATATTTTAGGGTGGTTGGATGGGGCAAGGAAAGGGGGTTGTAGCCTCCTTTCGTTTGGACCAGAGAATCAGGGAGTTGGATCTTCCTTCAGGTTGGATCCTAAGAATTAGTTGGTTGTAGCCACCTTTCGGTTGGATCCGGAGAAATTAGGGTGTTGTAGCCTCCTTCTGGTTGGCGCCAGAAAATTAGGGATTTGGATCTTCCTTCAGGTTGGAGCCTAAGAAGTAGGCGGTTGTATCCACCTTCTGGTTGGAGTTGTAGAAATTAGGGGGTTGTATCCTCCTTCTGGTTGGAGCCATAAAATTAGGGAGTTAGATCTTCCTTAAGGTTCGAGCCTAAGAAACTAGGGGGTTGGACCCTCCTTCCAGTTGGAGATGGAGAATTGGAAGTTGATGCTTCCTTGAATGTAATT